>APFE031524975.1:0-10973 GCA_000404065.3 Pinus taeda
CCCTGCCTGTACCTCTGCTGCCTTTAGCAATGTGTCCACATTCTTTTTCACCTGGGCATCTTTCTGGTCATGGAGCTCTTGCTTTAGTCTTTTGTATTTTTCCTTGAGGGCCTTCTTTTGATTGTACCACTTGGTGGCCCATTCACAAATATCTGTTTGCTCAGCTTCTAGCTCATTGACTCGCTCCTTTAACTTTTCATTTTTCTTTTGAATTTATTTACTCTACGCTCGGAGCATTTCATTTTCTTTCTTAATAACTTTCTCCATCATATTAGCCTCCATGAGCTCTTCCTTTAATTTTTCAATTTGTTTCTCCAGTTTCTTCTGCTTCTTATTGGGAGGTGGTGACCCTTTTTCTTTTTTGTTATTACTTTCGACCTCTATATCAGCTCTTGGTCCTGGGGGTGAATGGCTTTCAACATCTATATCAGCTCCTGACCCTGGTGGCGAATGGTCACTGCTCTGAATATCCATTTGTATAGGTGCATTGGATTCAGGCTGGTCTTCTAGCAACTGAGCTTTTGGTGTCCTTCTTTTTCTCCTTGAGTAAGTGGTGAAAACTTTATCTTGTTCTGCCTTCTTAGCATCTTCCTTTCTCATTTGCCTAGTCCTTATGCTGCTCACAGGTGGAGGTACCTTGTTTGCTTTGGATGATGCTGGGATCTCCTCATAAATGTCCTTCATGAATCCCGAGTTTTCTTGCGATTCTTCTTTGTCCTCCTCATCTCTAATTTGGTTGGCAGCTAAGAAATCTTTCCACGTTTTCCCTCTTCTCTGCATTTCATGCTCAATAAGAATTTTGACCAAACCAAAGTGATATAAGCTCTTGTCTTCATTTCCCTTCTGCTTCTGGATGGTCTTTGACATCTTGGTTAGGCTCTGTAATAGAAAATATGGTAAACTGATGACACATTGCCTTTTCAAGTGTAGCAACAACATGATATGGTATAGATAAACAATGTTGTAGCGGCCTTCACAGGTTACAAATTTTTGAAGTATGTAGACCATTTCATGCCAAGGATGTACCAACCAACTTCTTGGGATGCCTTTCTTCCAGTTAACCGATGAGACTCGGGACCTAGACATGAATTGGGTCCACGATTTCTCTTTGAATTGCTTGGTCTTAAAATACTTTTCTCCTTCTGGGCTGATCCCTATTGCTTGGGCGATGGTGTCTTCTAAAACCTTGAATGAGAAATTGCCTAGCAGGGCTTTCTCCCCATTAAATGTGAAGGCGAATTGCTTAGCAACCTCTTCGTTGCTTCCATGGAATTTCTCCAAAAAGGGAAACCACTGTATTTCTCTGAGAATCAAAATGCAGTCTTCATGGTATTGGGAACTATCAAACACACTTGGCTCGACCCTATTTGTCATCTTGGCGAAGGGTCGAGCTCTTAACTTGTGAATTTAACAAGGAAGTTTTGATTTATTACCTGATAGCGTCGCTCCCCTAGTATCCAATGTGATGCTGGGTCGACTGTCGTGTAACTTGGTGGGGGTCGAAACCGGATGGCACTCACTTCCTTCGGTCCTTACTGTGGAGGCCACGGGATTATACACCAACGTAAACAATCCTGAAAAATCAGAGTGAAATGACCAACTTCCTTTACCTCAAAGCGTGTTCATTTTTGAAAACAGGGGAATAATGATGCCGCTTGCACAAATGCTATCATGGGAGTACTAGGAGCGTGTATACCATACTGAGGTATGATGGAGTCCTTTGAATCACTTAGGTGCGTCGGGTGGTGAAATCATCATTCGGCCGCATGCAAAATAATGAATAGGCCTCCTGTTTCTTACCTTTATATAATTTCTCTTTTTTTTTTTTTAACAATCACCACGTGTCCTGTTGGTATTCGGCCAAATGGAGGTATGGATTTAGGAGGTTGGTATGGCTGTAGGATGCGTAGAACAAGGTTGAAATGAAGGGTTAATGGATTTTAGAAGTAGGAAATGGGTTAAAGTAGGGAAGAATTAGGGAGATAAGGGATGATGAAAAATGTGCCGTTGAAATCGACCATAACAGTCACAGTTATTAGAATTAACATTAAAAATTAATCCAAGAAATTAAATGTTAAGAACAAGGAGCGTATTACACTTTTGTTTGACTGTTGTTGCATTGGCATGCTGAGTAGAGCTAGCCTCTTGACTGTTGTTTGACTTTCTTTACTGTTCATAACAGGTCTCCTGAGGTAGATTTGAATGCAACAGGTCCCTCTGAAATATTGAAGATGTTCATGCAATTCTTTATGTGCATACAGGTACTGTTGAGCTTGGGTGTTTGATGGAGTCTTGGTGCTCAGCAACTTGCCCTTGTAGAAACTTGCTGAAGCTTTGTTGAAGTAACCTTGAAATATCAATCTCTTAACAGGTCCCTTTTTGTGTGTCTAAACATGTCCCATTACTGTTGGTGCTGATAGCATGGTCTTCTTGGACAGAACAGGTCCCCCTGCATAATATTTATAACCAGGTCCCTCTGAGATAAAACAATGACAAGACAACTTATTTATTGAAATCTGGAATGCTGGAACAAACTACTTTGGAAATTACAATGAGGAGATGAGAAATCTTTTAAAAATTTACAATGGAGAGAAGAACAAAATACTGATGCTTCTCTCCCCCACAAAAGTTTTGACTTGTCCTCAAGTCATTATTCAGCTGAGAAATTAAACAATGAAAAAAAAGAAAGAGAATCCTTACCCACCAACGAATTGGTTTTCAAGTAGGAATTCGGGGTTAGAGTGTGCCAGAGGCTGGTTTTCACATCTAACCCACTTACTTATTTTTTATTTTTTATTATTTTTCTTTTTTATTTTTTTTTAATTTCTTTTTTTTGAAATTGAAAGAAAATAAACTAAGGCAGGGATACTGCAGCTGAGGGCTGTAGTATCTCAACCTCTCTTTGTTGAGATACTGTGTGGAGAAAATCTTACTTGCTGGTGGGCTTAGTATATAGTTTCAGGCAATGACCATTAACAGTAAAGGAATGACCTTCCCCATCAATAGTTGTGAGCTTCATTGAACCATTGTCATATGCCTGAACAATTTGGTAGGGGCCCATCCAATGGGTGGTAAACTTGGCTTTATGATCTCTAAACTTAGAGTCAAAAAGTAAAGCCCAGTCACCTTCCTTGAACTGCTTCTTCTTGATATGTGCATCATGCCACTGCTTCCTTTGCTTTTGCATGAGGATGGTGGTTTCCTCTGCTTGCTGCCTCATTTCATCCAGCTGGTTCAACTGCTGAATTCTTTCTTTTTCTGCTTGGTCCAAGTCAATTTGCGAATCTGCAGCCAGTTTAAAAGTATGTATTTGAAACTCAATAGGAAGCATTACCTCTTTGCTGTACACCAACTGGTATGGTGTAAATCCTGTAGTATCATTCCATGTGATTCTGTAAGCCCAGAGTGCATCTTTTAGCTTCTCTTCCCAATTCTTCCTATTCATTGCAACAATTTTAGTAATGATGCCTTCCAAAGTTTTGTTTGTGGATTCCACCTGCCCATTGGCCTGTGGATGGTAAGGTGTGCTTCTCCTATGCTTGATTTGGTATTTTTCTGTGATGTCCTTTACTAACTTTGAGGTGAATTGGGTACCTTGATCAGTCACTATCTCCCTTGGCACTCCATACCTGACAAAAATCTCTTCAAAAAGGAAATTGACAACTGTGTGTTCGGTGGCTCTAACCAGTGCATTTGCTTCAGCCCACTTTGTGACATAATCAGTACATACTAAGATGTACTTCTTACCATTGGAGGTTGGTTTAATGGGTCCTATGAAGTCTAGAGCCCATTTTTCAAATGGCTCTAGGTGAACTTGGGGCTAAAGAGGCATCTCGTCTGTAGCTGTTGGCCTGCCCATTCTTTGGCAGTTGTCACAACTCTTTACATACTTCTTGGCATCCTTGAAAATGGATGGCCAGTAGTATCCAAGAGTAAGAACTTTGAACGATGTCCGCTTAGCTGCAAAGTTCCCACCACGCGGTTCATCATGGCAAGATTTTAAAATATCAATTACCTCATCATTTCTTACACATCTTCTAATGATCATGTCATAACCAGTGTAAATTAGATCGCCATTGAGCCATGAATATCTAGCACTTTGTTTGACTAGTCTCTTCTTTTCCTTTGCAGTAAAGTGTGGAGGTGTCCTTCCTGTAGACAAATAATTGGCCAAATCAGCATACCAACGATTTACTATGGAAATTGAAAATAAATTTTCATCTGGGAAAGAATCTTCAACTGGAACAACATCACCTTGATTTTGCAGTCTAGAAAGAAAATCTGCCACCTGGTTCTCTTAACCTGGTCTATCTAACACTGTGATGTTGAATTCCTGTAACAATAGTAACCATCTGGTAACTCTGCCACTAGTTATTGGTTTATTCATTAAATGTTTAATGGAAGAATGGTCAGTATGTACAAAGACTTCATAACCAGTTATGTAATGTCGGAATTTGTTCACAACATATATGATATCAAGTGTTTCCTTCTCTGTGACCGTGTAGTTTAACTCTGCAGGTGTTAGATTTTTGCTAATGAAGTAAATGACATAAGTACAAGATTCCTCTTTTTGGCCTAATGATGCACCCACTGCAGTGTCAGATGCATCTGTAAAGATATGAAATGGTAGGCTCCAATTAGGCCCTCTCAAGACTGGTGCGGTTGATAACTTCTTTTTGAGTAGTTCGAATGCTTGTTGGCAGTTCGCATTCCAACTGAAAAGTACATCTTTTGATAGAAGTTTAAACAAAGGTAAAGCTATTTTACTAAAATGTTCAATAAACCTTTTGTAATAGCTTGCATACCCAAGGAAACTTCTTACCTCTCTTTGATTCTGTGGAATTGGTTAATCGACAATGATCTGGATCTTTGCTGGGTCAACCTTGATGCCTTGAGAAGAAATATAGTGGCCTAATACTATCCCTTCGTTCAACATCATAAAACACTTCTCATTGCTGAGGGACAGATTAGTTTCAATACATATTTTCAAATCTCTCTCAAGGTTTTCTAATGCATGTTCAAATGAATTGTCGTATATTGAAAAATCATCCATGTAAACTTCAACACAATCATGAATTAAATCAGTGAAAATAGCTAATACAGCTCTCTGAAATGTAGCTGGAGCATTCCAAAGTCCAAACGGAAAAACATTGTAAGCATAAGTTCCGCAAGGACAGGTGAAGGTGGTTTTGTCCTGGTCTTCTGAGGCTATCCTGATCTGGTTGTAGCCACTGAAATCATCAAGAAAAGAGAATGATGATTTCCCAGCTAGGGTGTCTAACACTTGGTCAATAAATGGTAGTGGAAAATAATCTTTGAGCGTGGCTTTGTTCATTTTTCAGTAATCAACACAAATGCGCCACTTACCATTTTTCTTGGGCACTACAACCAATGGGGATACCCACTCACTGTCAGAAATAGGATATATGAAATTAACTCTCAATAGTTTTTGCAACTCTTCTCTGACAATATCTTGGATCATGGGGTTCATTCTTCTCTGTGATTGCCTCACTGGTTTGATAGTAATATCTATGTAAATATGGTGAGTGCATGTGTCAGGGTGAATCCCATGCATATCGGTATAGTCCCAAGCAAAGGCTTTCTGGTATTTTCTCAAGAGTCGGATCAATTTCTCTTGCTGAAATGAGTCTAGATGATTGCCTATGTTCAGAGTTTTCCATGGACTAATCTCTATAACCTGACTCTGTGTGTTGGTGATGGATTGAACTAGAAAGATGTCGTGAAATGTGGTTTGCAAAGATTGAATAGTGCATGTTTCCTGAAAATTTTGGGCTAAAAGTACATCTGCAGCATGATATTGGTCATGTCTCAAATTTTCGGAAATATTAGGTTGAGAAAGAAATAGTTCTACCAAATCATTATTGTTTTGTTCTTGGAAATCATAGATTTGGTCAATGCTAAAAACAGATTGTACTTCTTCTTTATCATTGAATTTATCATCAAGCCACAAATTATGTGTTACTGCTGGTGATTGTGCCGATGGGTAGAGGGTGAGTTGTTTTCTTTCAGTCCCTCTTGAGATGATCATGTTGCCAGATCGACATCCTATAAATGCATCAGCAGTCGCTAACCATGGTCTACCAAGAATGATAGGGTGCCCTCCTAAATTGGATTTGGGTTGGAGAACTAAAACGTCCACCGGATACTCCCAAGAGTCCAGTGAGACAATTATGTCTTCCAAAATCCCTTCAGGAATCACTTTAGACCTATCATCTAGTTCGAGAACAATTGTTGTATGTTGCAAATTTGTAAGCTGGAGTGTTCTCATGGTTTCAAGAGTCGTGACATTAATTGCGGCCCCAAGATCTATCAAAGTGTTTTGAATTTGTGTGTTGTTAATGATGATGGTCACTTTGGGAATGCCAGGATCAACATACTTTTCTATGGAGATGGTATTGGTCATAAGGCCTCCTAAATGTCCTATAACATGAATGGTTTGAGAATCAATCCTTTTTCTAGCAGGCTTCTTGAGGCACATGTCTTTGATGGCTTTATTGTATATGGGAATGTCTTTTATAGCTTGCAGTAGCGGAATTTTTATGTAGACATTTTTGAGCTCATCTAAGACATCAAACTGTGGTATAGACACTGGAGGTTTGATTTGAACCAATCGGTCTGGAAAAGGTGGATGCAATGGTTGCATTTTCTTATCTCTGGGATCATCATTTGATTTCTTTTGATTTGTCATTTCATTTTCATTTTCTATGTTTTCTTCTCGCCTATCTGTTATTGGAGAATCTTTCTGGAGTACCTTACCATACCTCAAGTTGATATTTTGCAAGGGTAGTGTGGGATATGGGGTTCCCTCTTCTACATTATAGGCTGGCCTCTCTGCTCTATTATTCGGATTTAGGACAGTTTGAGCAGGAATTTGAGTGGGTCTGGAAGGTTGTGAGTTAACTGGAAATTGTAGTTGTGGTGGATTTATTGGTAGAGGAGAAGACAGTGCTTGTTGAGTAGGTTGAGGTGGATAAACAGCTTGCTGAGGATACTGCTGATATGGTTGAGAAGGTGATGGATACGGTTGATGGTATTGTTGATATGGCTGTGAATATGGTGGGTATGGCTGAGGATATGTATGATAAGATTGAGAGTACTGTTGAGATGGTCTCCATTGTTGCTGTGGGTTGTTTTGGTGCTGCCATTGCATGGGTACATTCCATGAATTCTGTGCATACATTTGACCATTTACAGGAAATTGCAAATTTTGATTTGGGAACATACCTTGAGGTGCTGGCCTTGGCTGCCATGGTCCTTTTGCGCCCATGTAATACACTTTTTCCATCTCTGCATTGGCTGCCATATTACAGTTCTGCAAAACCTTAACTTTAGGACAGTTAAATATATCATGATGTTCAGTACAGAAAGCACAAACTTGAATGTTTTCTAGTGGATAGTCCTTTAATGCATGTTTCTTCCGGCACTTTGGGCAGAAAATAGCCATTACCTGATCTTCAGCTTCTTGTTTCTTTTTAGCTTTTAGAGTGTCAATTTGGTTCCCTATTGTGCTTAACAAATCTGTTTTAAACTCTTCTAACAGATTCCCTATCTCAGCCCTTGTGACACTTGCTGAAGCAGACTTTGTGACTTTGGATGACAGGGTTCTTTTTCCCATTTTAGCTTTACTCCTTGAATACTTTTCGCATAGGTCAGCGATTTCTTCAAAGGGTAAAACAAAAATGTCACCTTTACCCATCAAGTTAAGGTCATCCATGTATTCCTCTCGGATACCTTTCAAGAATATTGTGCGGATCAGATCAAGAGGCATAGTTCGGTGTTTGGATTTTTGTAAGTTGTAGACAAACCATTCTAAGTATTCCTCTAAGGTTTCATCCTCTTGTTGGCTCATTCTAAAGATGTCATCTTTAGAGTCTTTGGATCTGCAGTAGGGTTGATATTTCCTTAGAAATACTCTTCTCATACCATCCCAATCAGTTATAGTATGCTCACCGAGCCTCATGAACCATCTTAAGGCTGATGCCTTTAATGTGGCTGGAAAAATTCTGAGCCTATGGGCATCATCAGTATAGCCATATGTTCGACATACAATGTCAAACTCGAACAAGAATGAGTTCGGATCTTCTGAAGCCATACCATAAAATTTAGGTAGCACTGATGGGGGTATGTTTTTCATTTTGATCTCATCATCTTCTTGTGGTTCATGTATAGGAAAAGGGAAAGTTGACTCTTCTTCGTCTCTATGTACTTGATGTGGTACTGATCCATCTCCTTCCTCAGCCATTTTAATAGGTTTCTCTGTGTCAGAGTCACTTGTTTCAAAGAGGCAATTAAGGAAAGATTGTTCAGTCACTGTGCTATTTTCTCCTTGTGTGGAAGACCTAGGAAAGTCCTTCTTCTGCGATTTATGTGTTAATAAAGTTTTCCTTTCGATGAGAGTAAGTCTCTGTCCTGATTTTTGTTTATCCTCTAATGCTTGTATGATGTTCTCCTCAGTTGGTGTTGAATTCTTTAAAGATTCTGCTCCTAATGATGATGGGTTAGTTTTTGAATGGCGGGGGGTTTTTATGAATCTACCCTGACTATCTCTAAACCTAGGCATAAATGAACATGATTTTAACTGTGTTTTTGTTAATTTTTGGTCTATTGAATTTTTTTTTTCTTTTAAATCCTTTAAGTACACCTCCCCGGCAACGGCGCCAAAATGTAGTGTCCTATCTAGGGTGCTAGACTAGGCTATATTTATTATCGACCAGGGTGCGTAGACTTAGAGGTGTGCGCCTAAAGTATATAGACATAAAGGATCTAATCTTCCTAATTACAATGCTATTATTTGATTCAATATCAAACTAAATCACCCTATGTATCACTATCAACTAAGATTCAATTCATTTAACAAATCAAAACGTTGTGTATCACTGCAATTAAAGATTTTAGTCTCCTTACAGAGACATCATACGTAAAACCTCTGTTCAGTGACTACTCAACATTCATTAACATTCATTAACAGTCATGCAAGATGAAATCGTAAGCATAAAGTTCATGATAGTGCTCTACAAGATAACAATGGATCGAATCCCTTACAGGATATGATTCACGATCCAAGTGATAATCTATTCAAGTGCATGCATAAACATATAAAAAAGTGCATTCATAAACATATAAGCATAAACATGAATCGATTTAATCACTGCGCATATCAATACCAAATACCCTAACTATAAATGAAATAAAATAACAACAGTATACCATGTACGCAGGGCTCATCTGCGTTCCAGGTATACTGAGCTTGTTATCCAACGATTACTAAATCAACACAACGCAATCGGGACTGTAATGCAAGTCTTTGGTATTAAAATTGAAACTCTGTTCTTGAAGCAACAATAATGATAGTCATTATACAACCGGTTCAGAACTATATTTACATATGGTTTCACATCCCTTGAAAACAGATGTACATTCATGAGCGGCTGTTGCCACTTTTACCAAAACACGATTTTTGAAAATGTTTCTATCTTAGCTGATATATAAAAAAAAGGAAACAAATTTAAATCGATTTGGACTGTGTGTTGTTGTTGCCTTTGTCACCAACATGCCATAGTTGACCGTCATTAACCGCGCATGTAGGAGGGTTGATTCCGTTGCGGGATAGGTGCTCGTCCATGCTTGGACATTCCGCTTTTCATCCATACCCTTCGCTCTAGCCTGGCTGTCATGCCACATGTCAAACAATAAGCCAATTACAGGATGTTGGAACTTCCTGTAGTCATTTTGCCAAAAATTCCTAATTCATTAACATAAAACCCTTAAATCAATTTCAATGCAATTTAATAACTATAAGACTATTAATTAATCAATTTCCAAGGGATCTGAGAGATAAATGATGAAAAGGGGTAGGAAAATGTCATGTTTTGGGAGGGAAAAAGGGGTCATGAAATGGTACCAACACAAGTCATATAGTTTTTCCAGTGATACCACGCCTTTTGTGATAATGTGGCCTTTCATGTCACCAGCTCCTACTTACAGAGAGCGCTTGTGCTCATCGTCGTCTATTGTTGCATCTTTGAAAATGTCAGCATTGGCCATAAAATGTAGTATCTGTTGATCATCATTAAACACGCGTAAGTTAATTATATTGTCAGGGATAGATGGTTTGTACAAGATTTCAATAGTGAATCTATCCCTAATTGGTGACATTATTGAGGCTGCATTTGCTAGTGCATTGGCAACTACATTACGCATACGCAACACAACAATGATATTAAATGCTTGGAAGTTTGAGATTAGTCACCATAACTCTTCTTAGTAGTTTTTTAGATGTGGTGATAAACAGTGAATGGTGTCACGTACCTGCCATACCACTATCTCTGAATCATATACCACTTTAACCATGACCACTTTGAGGTTGATGGCCTTCTGTAAGCCCAACACGAGTGCTTCATATTCTACTACATTGTTCATGCACTCAAACTCCAAGTGGCTTGACACCAAATGCTTCCTATTACAAGGGTCAATCAGAACACACCCGGCTCCTGAGCCATCCTATGTCTTTGATCCGTCGAAGTACAAAGTCCACAACCCATCTATACGCAGACCGCTTGATGTGCTAGTACTGTTGCCACCACTGTCACTGCTACTATTGCTATTGTTGGTACAATGTGTTGTACAAGTTTCATTACCATCAGTTGGGCAAGGAAGGAGTCCAAACTGTGTGTCTAGTGGGGTTGGATTTGGCTGTGTAGGATAACACCCCAACATTGTCTCTAGGAGGTTGTTGCCAAAGATGAGTTTTGGGAGAGCCAAAGATTCATTCTCGCCATTGATGGGAGTGACATTATGCTTCATGTATGTTATGAAACCAGCTCAAGAAAAGATAGAAAAGATAGATCAACGTCTTAGAATTCAGCCTCTTCGATGGGGCAACCTCCTTTACATTACATAAATGAACAATTCTTCGATGATACAAATGAAAATACCTCCTTTCTATATATAGG
>APFE031524983.1:0-14492 GCA_000404065.3 Pinus taeda
TTAAGTGGAGGAGAATCTTCTCTTACTAGAAGCCTTGAGAACGACAAGCTGGATATTGTTGAATAGGGTTTTGGCTGATAAACTCACAGGAAAGAAGGGTTCTTGGTTCGAGTGGGAGCAATGGTGGAAGATGGTAAGTTTAGGGTTGAGAAATTTAACGGCCAAAACTTCTCACTGTGGAAGATGTAGATGGAAGATTATCTGTATCATAAAGATCTGTACCTACCATTGGGTGGAAAAACAAAGATGCCAACGGGTATGATAGATGAAGAATGGAACCTTCTCGATAGAAAGGTACTCGGAACAGTACTGTTGTGCCTCACAGCGTTGGTCGCCTTCAACATTTCAAAGGAAACAATGACAAAGGGTTTGATTAAGGCGTTGGTGAAACTATATGAAAAACCCTCGACTTTAAATAAGGTATTTCTTATGAAGCATTTATTTAATATGAAGATGTCGGAAGGTGGATCTGTTGCAGACCATTTAAATGATTTTAATATTGTTACAAGTCAGTTAAGTTTTGTAGGGGTAAACTTTGATGATGAAGTTAGAGCTTTGTTATTCTTGTGCTCATTGCCAAAAAGTTGGAATGGTTTAGTAATGGCCATTAGTAACTCTGTTTCTGGATCTAGTACTTTAAAGTTTGATGATGTTTCGGTGCTATCCTTAGTGAGGAAATGCGACGGAAAATCTCCAGTGAGACATCGGGTAATGCTTTGAGTGCAAAGTCTAGGGGAAGAAAAATGGAAAGAGGAAAGAGCTTAGGATATCGCAGTAAATCAAGGAAAGGCAAATCCAAGTCCAGATCGGGGATAGTCTGCTGGAAATGTGGAAAGAAAGGACACCTAAAGAAAGACTGTAGATATCGGAAGGGAAAAGAAGGAGATGCACAACAAGAAAACAATCATGAAGCAAATGTGACAGGTGAGGTGTTACAAGATGCTTTGATTCTTTCTTTCGAAAATATTACCGATTCTTGGGTGGTAGATTCAGGGGCCTCATTCCACGTCACACCTGATAAGAAATACTTTCATGACTATGTTCAAGGAGATTTTGGACAAGTCCGTTTGGGTGATGATAAAACCTATAAAATTGTTGGAATGGGTAAGGTTCTTGTAAAACAGCAGAATGGAAACCAATGACTACTAAAGGAGGTAAGGCATGTTCCAGATCTGAAGAAAAATCTGATCTCAACAGGGTAGTTAGGCGGTGAAGATTGTGTGACAACTTTCATAAATAAAGCTTGGAAGGTCACCAAAGGAGCCCTAGTAATAGCAAAAGGCGAAAAGGTTGGTACATTGTATTTATGCAATGGTATTTCAAACTTTGTTAATGCTTTAACTTCCAAAGGAGTAGATGCAACATTATGGCATCATAGGTTCAGACACGAGTGAGAAGGGGATGAAGATCCTTCACTCAAGGAATTTGTTGCCGGGTTTGAAGAATGTTGATTTGGACTTCTGTGAGAATTGCATTTATGGAAAACGAAAGAGAGTCAGATTTCTCAGAGTTGGGAAAGAAAATAAGAGCAAAAAATTAGAGCTTGTGCATACAGATGTATGGGAACCTGCTCAGGTATCATCTCTCGGTGGCTCTCATTATTATGTTACTTTTATTGATGATGCAACTAGAAGAACTTGGATTTATTGTATTAAGAATAAATATGATGTATTTGATACTTTCAAGAAATGGAAAGCTTTGGTTGAGATTGAGACAGGAAAGAAATTGAAGTGTCTTAGATCAGACAATGGAGGTGAATATTGCAGCAACGAGTTTGATAGGTACTGTTCAAAGCATGGAATTCGTAGAGAGAAGAGAGTTCCAATAACACCACAAGAAAATGGTGTGTCAGAAAGGATGAACAGAACAATCATGGAGTGTGCAAGGCACATGAGATTGCATGCAGGATTGCCTTTACAATTTTGGGAAGATGCTGTATATTCTGCTGTTTATCTAATAAACAGAGGGCCTTCAAGTTCCTTGGATGGTGGTGTTCCAGAGGAAGCATGGACAGGTAAAAAGGTAAACTACTCTTTTTTAAAGCCTTTTGTTTGCGAGGCCTTTGTCCATATTAATAAATAAAATAGAACAAAGCTTGAGGCAAAATCAAAGAAATGTACCTTTATTAGATATGGTGTTAATGATTTTGGTTATCGCTCATATGATTATGAAAATCAGAAAATCATTAGGAGCAGAGATGTAATATTCAATGAAAAGGTCTTGTATAAGAATCAGTTGCAGGAAAAGAAACAACAAAAAGAAAACAAGGAATACACAGTTCTTGATGAGATCACTGAAAAAGTAAAGGTGCCTGAAAATAATAATAATCAACAACCACAACAAAAACAACCACCACAACAGCAATAGGCACCCCAAACACCTAAAAGTGGTGTTAGAAGATCTACCAGGATAAGTAGACCCCCTGAACGATACTCTCCTTCATTATATTATTTATTGTTGACTGATTCTGGTGAACCCGAATGTTATGAAGAGGCAATGCAGGTTGAAAGCAGGAAGAAGTGGGAGCTAGCCATGGAAGAAGAGTTGGACTTCTTAATGCATAACCAGACTTGGGACTTAGTCAGGCTGCCTGCAGGTAAAACTACATTGTAGAATAAATGGGTTTACAGGTTAAAGGAAGAAGATGGAGGAAAACAGAGGTACAAAGCTAGACTTGTGGTGAAGGGGTTTGCACAGAAGAAAGCTATTGATTTTGATGAAATATTTTCTCCTTTTGTTAAAATGACTTCAATTAGAAATATTCTAAGTCTAGTAGCAGTTGGAGATTTGCATCTTGAGCAGTTAGATGTAAAGACAACCTTTCTCCATGGGGATTTGGAGGAAGAGATATATATGCAGCAACCACAAGGATATGAGGTAAAAGGGAAGGAGAAACTAGTGTGCAGGTTGAAGAAGAGCTTGCATGGCTTAAAACAGGCTCCAAGGTAGTGGAATCTAAAATTTGAAAAGTTTATTTCTGAACAAGGTTATACTAGATGTCACTCTGATCATTGTGTTTATCTGAAAAAGCAAAATGATGGCAGCTATATTATACTGTTATTGTATGTAGATGACATGCTTGTTGCACGGTCTAACATGCAGGAAATAAATGTGCTCAAAAGAAAATTGGCAAATTCATTTGCAATGAAGGATTTGGGAGCTGCAGAACAAATCCTTGGTATGAGAATAACTAGAGACAGGAAAAATCGCAAACTAACATTGTCTTAGAATGAGTACATACAAAAGGTGTTGAAAAAATTTAATATGCACAATGCAAAACCAATTAGTACACCTTTTGCTAGCCATTTTAAACTTATTAAGGAAATGTGCCCAAAGACCCAAGAAGACATGGATTATATGTCTAAAGTTCCATATGCATCAGCAGTTGGAAGCTTAATGTATGCAATGGTCTGGACAAGGCCTGATATTGCACATGCAGTGGGAGTGGTAAGCAGGTACATGAACAATCCAGGAAAGGAACATTGGATGGCAGTGAAATGGATTCTCAGATATTTGAAAGGTACCACAGATCAAGCATTATGCTTTGGTGGTTCAAACATTTCTCTACAGGGATATGTTGATGCAGATATGGCAGGTGACAGAGATAACAGGAGAAGCACTACAGGATATGTATTCACTGTTGGTGGAACAGCTGTCAGTTGGGTTTCAAAAATCCAAAGTGTTGTTGCACTTTCAACAACAGAAGCAGAGTATGTTGCTGCTACAGAGGCTAGTAAAGAAATGATTTGGTTACAAAGGTTTATGGGTGAATTGGGTAAGGAGCATGATATGGGCACATTATACAGTGATAGCCAAAGTGCCATTCATCTTGCAAAGAACTCAACATTTCATTCTAGGACTAAACACATAAAGCTCAAGTACCATTTCATACGATCAGTGTTGGAAGATGGAGAGTTGAAGTTGGAAAAGATACACACTAGCCAGAATACTGTAGATATGTTAACAAAAGTTGTAACCAGGGAGAAACTGAGAATATGCTCAGTTTCAATTGGTCTTCAAGTATGATGAAGAATATGAGAAACAACCAGGTCCAAAGAGGAGTCATTTTCCAGCAAATGAAGCAACGGTGGAGTAGCTATAATCAGTCTCCAAGTGGGAGATTGTTGGGTGTGGAGCCCGATTATCTTCTGTATTCAAAGGTATCGCCACATTGGAGCCCAGTTCGAAATGGGGCGGCAATTCCGCCCGTAAAATATTCACTGCAAGGGGGGTCTAGTCAATCTGGGCCGTTCATTTGGCAGAGATCTGACAGTAGAAGTTATGTTTAATTTAGGGTTTTTTGCCCTAGAAGGCAACCCCTCACTATATATGAGGGAATTGTATTGCATCTATGTAGATCTATATTCTGAGTCAGAAAGAGAGAGGAGATTGAGAGTGAAGAGGGTGTTACAGCGGATCTACTGTAGGTTGTATCTCTTCAGTTTCCTCGATAATATAAAAGGAAGGATTGGTTGTTTCTCCGTGGATGTAGCCCAAACTGGGTGAACCACGTATATCTGTGTCTCTATTGTTTTATGCATTTTCTGTGTTTATATTTCTGCAATATTTTATGTGTTCCATTTCTCCGTAATATATAATTTACTAATAGATGTGGCACTAGCTAAGGATAAACCCCACAATGTGGGGAAACCCTTGATCAATTCTTCTTTTATGTTCTCCAAAGTTCAGCAGAGAAAGTGAGAGAGATAATACATTTACAATAGAATTCAGTCACTTTAACTTTTGATATCGACATGAAATCAGTTGAAGACATATTGCTTCAACTGATTCTCTAAGGTGACTCGTTCACCTATCATAGTGCTGCATCTCGTCTATTTGCTGCAAATTACTGTGTAAAACCTTGCTGTATTGTCACATGTGTTGAACCTTGATGACTGAGCTACTCTCATCTCCATTATGCTCATCATGTTACATCTCCCATGGTCTTATTCATCATCAAGCTCCCCATGGTCATGATCTCATTCATCATTATGCTGCCCATGCTCATATCATCATGCTGCTTATTATGCTGCCCATGATCTCATACATCATGTTGCCCATACTCATATCATCATGCTTCTTATTATGCTACCCATGATCTCATACATCATGTTGCCTTCCTTCGGAGATAGATGCTCCGACTGTTTTGGCAGTTCCCAGTAGTTCCTGCTTTTCTGACAATTCCAACTTTTTCGGCTTTTCCAGCTTTTCTGGACATTCCGGTATTTCCCGCTTTTCTGACATTTCTCACTTTTTTGGTAGTTCTAGCTTTTTTGTTAGTTCTGGCTTTTCCAGCAGTTCCGGCTTTTTTGGTAATTCCCGCTTTTTTGACCTTTTTTGCAGTTCCAGATTTTTTCAGCTTTTCCGGTATTTTTGGCTTTTCCGGCAGTTCTGGCTTTTCTGGCAGTTCCGGCTTCTCTGGCAGTTCTGGATTTTTCAGCAATTCTGGCAATTTTGTCTTTTCCAGTGGTTCCGGTAGTTCTGGCTTTTCCTGCTTTTCCGGTAGTTTCAGATTTTCCATATTTTCCTTAGGATCTCTCCTCCTACTAAAAACCAAATAAAAGTAGAGAGAGGAAGAGATCCGAGTGTGTAGAAATGACTTGAAGTCCTCTTCTATTTATTCTAAAACATAGAGGTTGAATAGACATGACTGTTGGGCTTCTGAGCCTACATAAGTTGTTGGCCGACTTAACAATTTGTCCATAACATAAATAAATTCATAGCTTCATAAATACTTATCGGAATCATATGATCTTTAGATCAATCCTGCACCTCTTAATGAGAGAGATCCAATAAAAATATCAGCGACCATAAATAATATGAATCACATGGAGTTTGTCCCTAGTTGCCAATTTTAACACTCCCTCTCAACTAGGGAGAACTCCATCCGTTGATCCATATGTCCAACTGTACTATCTTTGCCATTAGTGCCCTGCACTGCTCTGGTCTACTCTACTCAGCTCTGCTAGCTCTGCCCATCTCTGTTGGCTCTGCTCTGCTCTGCTCATCTCTGTTGGCTCTGCTTTGCTTTGCTCAGCTCTGCTGGCTCTGCTCTGTTCTTCTTAGCTTTTCTGGATCTGCTTTGCTCTACTTAGCTCTGCCCTGCTCTGCTAAGATCTGATCAGCTCTGTTGGCTCTGCTCTGCTGAACGATGAAGAAGAAGAATTGATCAAGAATGTATCATACCATTCTCCACTGACCCAAAGTCAATATTAGAGTGTGTACCATTGGTCCTAGACCAATCCTCAACCGACTTGAAGTTAGTGTCATCATAGGTACAACTCCTACCACTAGTCCCAGACCAGTACTCTACTGACTCAAAGTTAGTCTCAGAGTATGTACCACTGGTCCCGGACCGGTCCTCAACCAACCTGAAGTCAGTGTCATAGTGGGTACAACTCCTACCACTAGTCCTAGACTAGTATCATTGATCCTAGATCAATGAAGCTCATCCTAGCACAGGAATTATAGTATATAAAACGATGCGTCCATCGATACTACTATGGTCCCTATCCTCATTTCCTTGCTTATTCATCAGATAAGAGGTACTTCCCATGATTCCCAGACTGCATGGGTAGGATGCCTCGACAGGAGAAATTGATCAATCTTGTCCTCACAGGAGAACTAATCATCCTGCTACAAAATTTCCATGGAGAACACATCATCCAAGCCTCACAGGAGAACTAATAATCATGGTACACAATCGTCATGGAGAGCACATCATCCAGACCTCACAGGAGAACTAATCATCTTGCTACACAATCGTCATGGAGAACACATCATCCTGACCTTAGAAGAGAATTAATCATCCTGCTACACAATCGTCATGGAGAACACATCATCCAGACCTCATAGGAGAATTAATCATCTTGCTACACAATTGTCATGGAGAACACATCATCCATACCTCATAGGAGAATCAATCATCGTGCTACATAGGAGAGCGAATCATCCTGTCCCACAAGAGAGCGAATCATCTTGTCCCACAAGAGAGTGAATCATCTTGTTCACAAGAGAGCGAATCATCCTGTCCGTAGGAGAGCGAATCATCCTGTCCCACAAGAGAGCGAATCATCTTGTTCACTAGAGAGCGAATCATCCTGTCCATAGGAGAGAGAACCATCCTGTCCCACAATAGAGCGAATCATATTGTCCCACAAGAGAACAAATCATCTTGTCCATAGGAGAGCGAATCATCCTTTCCACAAGAGAGAGAATCATCCTGTCCCAGTGCGCACCACCAGGGGAGGGTGAATCACCCTGTGGTTGTATGTTGCTCCAGTAGGAACCACAAGCCCCTAGAGCTCCCAGAGCTCAATGTATGCAACATGCAGGACCATTTTACAAGGGTCTCTTGACGACTCCAAGTCATTCAGGAAAATCACAAATTTGATCTTTCCCCGGGGCTCTGACAAAGTGTAGCGACCTGTACATCGTCTCAGTGCAATGGAACCTCCTTGCTCATCAACTTACCATATACCAGATAAGGCATTATCTAATGTCTATATGCTGGAGCAATCATTGAATACAAGATTCCTCAATAATCGAATCCCACCTCTGGTTGTCACAGAGAATCATAGTGGCATTCATCACGTGTACTCACTGAAGAATTTCAATAACCAGGAAACTTCATACGAGGTCATACTCGTAGTTATGTATCCAGTCCCAAAGGAACTTATAACAACTGATTTCTGCTTCTTGCTCATCCACAATATCAAAGTCAAATCCAAAGAGAACCATCACTGAGAAGTGCTCTAGTGATCCTCCACACTACCTGCCCAATCAACATTTGAATAATCATGCAGTTTTCATATTTCCAGCAGTGTATATCAATCCATGAGAGATTGTGCCCCGAAGATATCTCATAGGATTCTTGGCACCAATCCAGTGAGGCTCAACCAAAGATGATCTCACCATGCTGACTACAAAACATATGTCTGGAGTTCACCAAGAACATCAACGTGATTGAGTTTATAAAACTCAGAGGCATTTCCCAAATCTGGTCCGACATCACTACCATATAACTCTTGAAAGTTAATATCCTTGAGGTAGTCACAGGCTTGCAGTTTATCATTCCACATTCGAAATCCAACTCCCTCTTACTTTGCAAATGAAAGGGTCTGCACCTATCAGAAATAGGTCGTCCTTATGAGGTGCTAGTATGAGAGGTCTATCATCCACAACCTTCGGGTAATGGTTTGGATCGGTTTCACTCCTAGTGATTATCAGCTTCATCAGACAACTATCAATCCTCTCATACTACACCTAGGGTGTTTTACTTTAAGCCATACAGGGCTTTTTTCCACTTGTATACATGAGATTCCCATTCATGAATCTCAAACTCCATGGGTTGTTCCAAACCTGTGGACCTACTACATGAGGGGAATGGTCCTCTTGTAATATTTTCCTTCTGTACATCTCAAACATGTACCTTCATGCTCTTTTTGAATTCAGGCATCCCGACCACTATCTAACTCATAGACCTCCGATGCTGAGTCAATGGACATGGTCCCCAATGGACTTGATACAACCCTAAACTCTAAAACATATTTGGAAAATCTATTTTAAAACACGTACCTTTCCATCGATGAGTGCCACCCTGAAAACTTAAACTTCCATTTGCGAGATGGACACCAGGTCCTTCTTGCAATCAAGTACATAAAAGAGATTCTGGGTTTCCTTGCTTTCTTTGAAGAGTCGACCATTTCCTTGATGACCTACATTACTTATCATTCCTCTTATCATTGAAGATGTCCCTGGAATGATTGTTATATTCATCAAGAGATGTGTCTCTGCTCTTTGCATGATGGCCAAACTTATTGCAACCAGGGCATTTGCCTTTCCTTGCACCCTTAGATATGAACTTCCCAATGAAGGGATCTTCCGTTGTTCCATTATAATAATATTCTCTACTTCCACTTCACCCTTAGTGAGCTTAGAAGAGGGATGTGGAACTCATTGATCCTTTTGTCTTGTTCCTATTGTCTTTGGTGATTTCTTCTTCACTCTTGCTTGGGCATTGTCTTCACCTCAGCTTTGATACCATGTTAATTTTAGGTATGTTCTATGCTAGAGCAATTTATTTCAATTTATTTTCCACATTAGCAATCACATAAGCATAAAGTAAACTGTAGATAGAACATAAATATAAATCGCAGAAGACAAGCCAAGGCAAGAGGACACAAGATGTGGTGCTAGCCAGGGAAAAACCCCACAATGTGGGGAAACCCTTTATCAATTCTTCTTTTATGTTCTTCAAAGTTCAGTAGAGAAAGTGAGAGAGATAATACATTTACAATAGAATTCAATCACTTTGACTTTTGATATCGACATGAGATTAGTTGAAGACATATTGGTTCAACTGATTCTCTAAGGTGACTCGTTCACATATCATAGTGTTGCATCTGATCTATTTGCTACACATTACCATGTGACACCTTGTTGTACTGTCACATGTGTTGAACCTCGATGACTGAGCTGCTCTCATCTTCATGTTGTTCATAATGTTGCATCTTCCATGGTCTTATTCATCATCAAGCTGCCCATTCTCATGATGTCATTCATCATTATGCTGCCCATGCTCATATCATCATGCTGCTTATTATGGTGCCCATGATCTCATACATCATGTTGCCCATACTCATATCATCATGCTGCTTAATATGTTTCCCATGATCTCATACATCATGCTGCCTTCCTTTGGAGACAAATGCTCCGGTTGTTTCAACAGTTTCCGGTAGTTCTGGCTTTTTCGACAGTTTCGACTTTTCCGGCAGTTCCGACATTTCCAGCTTTTCTGGCTTTTCCGGATTTTCCAGTATTTCTGGATTTTTTTTTGCGTTTCCAGCTTTTCTGGCAGTTCCATCTTTTCCAGAAGTTCTGGCTTTTCTTGCTTTTCCGACAGTTCTAGCTTTTCCGACTTTTCCAGTATTTCCAGCTTTTCTGGCAGTTCAGGCTTTTCTAGCAGTTCCAGCTTTTCTGACAGTTTCGACTTTTCCGGTAGTTCTGGCTTTTTTGTCTTTTTCGGCTTTTCTGGCTTTTCTGACAGTTCTGACTTTTCTAGCTTTTTCGACAGTTCTGACTTTTCTAGCTTTTCTAGCAGTTCTATCTTTTTCGGCTTTTCCTTAGGACCTCTCCTCCTACTAAAACCCAAAGACAGGTAAAGAGATGAAGAGATCCAAGTGTGTAGAAAAGACTTGAAGTCCTCTTCTATTTATACTAAAACATAGAGGTTGAATAGACATGACTGTTGGGCTTCTGAACCTACATAAGTTGCTAACCGACTTAACAATTTGTCCATAACATAAATAAATTCATAACTTCATAAATACTTATCGCAATTGGATGATCTTTAGATCAATCCTACACCTCTCAATGAGAGGGATCCAATAAAAATATCAACTGCCATAAATAATATGACCCACATGGAGTTTGGCCCTAGTTGCCAATTTTAACAATTGTTTTTAGAATAGAAGTTTCGAGCTATCCACCATGGCTCATCATCAGGATAGATCTATAAATGTGAAGGACAGATCTCGCGGGCGCTGGATAAATACAGGAGTGAGCTATGTGGAGAGTGAAATTTTGTGAGCCGTCCATGCCATTATTTATAATGATAATTTTAATTAATTTAAATTTTAATATTTTTCAATAAATTTAAAATAATTAATTAATCATAATTTTAATTAATTTTTATTTTTCTTCTTCCTTTTATATTTTTGTTTTAAGAATTTCAATTAATTCTAATAAATTTTAGTTATTTTAGAATTTAATAAGGATGTTAGGATTTTCTTAATATTTAAAATTTAATAAGGATGTTAAGATTTTTTTTTTTTTTTCTTTAATAACCATATTTTAAAAATACATAAATTATGTTGAATTATTTGAAAAAATAGAAAGTCAAACAATTAAAAAACAAAATAGATAAAAAAAAAAGAAAAAGAAAAATAATAAAATGTATTTATCATTAATTAAAATTCACAAAAATTTTAATTAATTAAAATTATCATTATAAATAATGGCATGGACATCTCACAAAATTTCACTCTCCACATAGCTCACTCCTCTATTTATCCAGCTTCTGCGAGATCTCTCCTTCGCATATATAGATCTATCCTAATGATGAGCCACAGTGGATGGCTCGAAATGTTGATTCTAAAAACAATGGATGCGATAATTCCGGAACAAAATTCAGCACACAGTACAAACAGCAAAAGCCTAAAAACAACAATACGTCATGTGTTTACTTTCCATAAGGGTATAAATCATTATTCATTTAGTACGATATTCCTTGATTTGTCATATAGTTTATGTTAGAATGAATTATGGTATGTATGATCTTGTCTCTTTTTTTGATATCCCTTGTAGGTACCCATCCACAACAACATAAAGAGGATTTAACCTGGGAGCGAGAAGATCGAGGACGACATCGACGAAAGTTGAGCATCATAGTGAGGTAGGTATCTTACTTTGTACTTTCTGATATAAACTAGGAAATTTTGCACGTGTTTATCAAGTTTGTTGCTATATCCTTTTATTGGACTAGAGAGATCACTTCTATCTGTAGATGTGACTGTCTTAAAAACACATAGCAGATGAAGATTATGTTCGTAAGTTTGGAGGACCAAAATTTCCTAAGTAGGGAGGAATGATCCAGGTCACTCCATACACACTCAGTGATCAAAGAAGGCTAAACAATAAAATGATTCAAAATGAAGTGAAAATAGGACCAAGTCATAGAGCTCAACAATAGATTTACGATGCAAGAAACGATGCCTCAAACTGAGTTCTTATGATCAACTTATTGCAGTTTAAATTTTGGCAAGATAGGGAAAAAATGGGGCCCACAATGTACCACATGGCATCCGAGTCAATAGGTGGAACACATAGCGTACATGGAAGACCATCAAAACATTAACACTAAGCACTCCATCATTAGCTCCTTTCCGTACAAAAAAGACAAAACAAAAATAATATTAAATATCATTTAAAAAAAATAAATCATTATTTTAAACCATATAACAAAAAAGTCATAAATATTAAAATATGTTATAATAACCATATAAAATCCAAGAGATTAGCATATAAATGTCATATTAGTTGCATATGGGTATATGGTTATTTTAATAAAAAATATTTGTTAAAAAAAGTGGTTATAACCATATCCCCATGGTTATATATATTCCGATTTATTTAATTAGAAAAAATTTAAAACAATTGCATATTGAGTGGTCCACATGATTTGAACATAAAAAGGATAATGTCACGGTGTTAATCAATGGTTGGCTGACCGTTTACAAATATATGTTGCAAGATTTGAACTCAACCATTTGAAAATAATGTGTTTTAAAGATAACCCTACCAACCAAGAGCCCAACCATTAAACTTAGGTATTCATGTCGAGACTTTTTATAAATCTGATTTCATTTAATTTTACCAATAGATAGAGGAGAACAAAACGGAAAACTGATCGGGCAAGGAAATTGAGGAGCGGAACCCTCACGCAGGGAATCTAAAATATTTCGTTGGGCAAAATTTTCACAGAGCTATCTTTGTGGAATCATGAGGAATCTAAAAGATTCCCTAAGGGCCAAATTTTGACAGTTGCGGAACGAGACTGAGTTTGTACTCATTTTACTCTGTGTTTCGCAAGGAGCACAACGGTGAAGTGATAATTTTCATCCGAGGAGTAGAATTCCAGTCAACCAGTGAGAAGAAATATTTAGGGAATCTTTTAGATTCGCAAGGGTCAATATTTTGATGGTGTCCAAAATGGGTTGCGTTTACAGTCATTTGATAGGATTTTGCACCACAAATTCAAAAGTGTAGTCCATTTCTTTAACAAGCTATGCATTTTCATGCCATCCATGGAAATGGAGGTATATGATGTAGTGATTCCATGTCTTTCTTTTGATTTGTTGAAATGATGATTTTGATGTTGAGATCCTTGTTTACCAATCTATTGGAGGATAGTTGTATGCTACTTCATGTGAGAATTTAATATCTTGCCATGTTAAAGGAGGGCCCAAATCAGTGAGAGTTCCTATAGGATAATGTCTCGTGAAGAGATATGCCACTCTAGCTTAGGTATTTTATCATTGTAATGACAAAGAATACACTATGTACTCATTATCATCTTGTAGCATTTAATGAAGCAGCCTCCCCATTCTTGAAACTGGGCCCGTAGACTTAAACCATACTAGATTTCTCCATTGTCAACTTGTTTTCTTTCTTTGATGTGATGGCTTTCATTATGTTTCTTCTTATTTAAGCTATTATAATGTGGCTTTTAATACTCTTTCACATGCAATTCTGCTAAGATCGCAGAAGTAAAATATCTTGGTTAATTCTAGTAGAAGAGAGAATCTAGATCAACCAAGAGGGTGAGATGGAAGAAAACTTAAGGCAACATGGTAAAACTTGGTACCTGGCTATAGGAGGGTTCAAGAGAGGAGAATTAACATGCAATCTTGTAAACCTCAACTAGGATGTTGCAGAGGGAGGCATGACACTGCCAAGAAAGGAATTCTTGAGTGGGTTAGAGCTAATGGAATATCTTATCTCTTGCTTGGTGCTCAGTTGAATTGAAATACTAAGACTTGGTAGGGGCTACAAATATTTTTGCAACATACCTATTATGGTCTCTTCCAAAATATTATCTAGAAGTGAAACTAGCTCTAGGGGAGTTTTGGTAGTGGATACCATACTCAATTGTTGGGTACAACACCATTTTTCCCTGGTGATTCTGTGGTTGGTTCATATATTTAAGAAAGATAGATGATCGAGGTGGATATTGGTGGCCACCCACCTATTACACCTGGACCTTTAGTTAGTTTCATCATTTTCCTTGATTATAGCAAAAATTATTATTTTTAGCATTTTTTCAGGTCCTGAACTTCCAAAGTTGTTTTGACCCCCTAAATGACATTTGTTTTGTTGGGTTGTGTTATATTCTTTCCATGACTAACCCATGTAGTGAACCGGGGGGTTTGAGAGCGGCGGGTAGCCGCCCTCTACGGGGGCCATGGCAACGCCCTGGGAAATCTTTTTTTGGACCCTATATTAGGTTGGGCGAACCTACCTATGGTTTTCGGTCCATGGTTTTGGACGTGATGGTTTTTGGTCCATGGTATTGGATGCTTCGACATGTATAAATATGTATTGTAACATTGAAAGGAACATAATGAAAAATCAAGCTGGTAGTCTCGGTTTTGTGATCTAGGGGAAAATCTCTGTGTATATGTGTTTTATGTGTTATGCTCTCGCATTGTTTATTTTCTTTGTTTTAGAATTCGTATGCAGGTAATTTCTGTACAGGGTTAAAACCTACATTTGGTATCAAAGCTGTTTTTGCTTCAAGGGGACGCCTTTGTTGCTGAGGGGTTTCGCTCAGACCTGTGGTAGACCCTGTTCAGTGGGAGATCTGCGAGATCGATTCTGGTGGTGAAAGAAGATGGCGAGCAGTGGAAAGATAGAGATTGAGAAGTTCAATG
>APFE031524995.1:0-13935 GCA_000404065.3 Pinus taeda
TCAATCTCATGTTGACTCGTGGTGTGAGATTTTTAGGTCAATAGGCTTGGGTTTGCAAAGAAAAGTCGGCCATTAAGGTTGACAGGTGGCGTGAAAATTGGATCCCGTGGCTTGGAGCGGTGCATGTCGTTTGGATCTGTATTTCAATGACAGAAGAGGAAAAATACCCAAAAATTCGCGCGACGACATATTTCAGAAATCGGGCATAAGACGAAGAAGAAGATCTCTCAGAAGCCCGCGAACCGATGGTCCTCGCAATTGCAAGAGCAGGCGAATAGATTGCAGGGATGTTATGCAGGCGAGCAAGCTGACCCTAGCTGAGGCAACCCGCCCATCACAGGTGGTCAAGGTGTGGTTAGATCCGAACTCAGAATCCCTAGCCTTAATGCTTTCAGATTCATCATGCCTTCTGTATTCTTTGAAGTCCCCGTCTTCTACAGCAAGCCAAATCCCGGCTCCCACCTCAGACGCGTGTTTTCTGTGTCTAATAAAGCCCCGGCCGGCCAACAGGCCAAAAAAAGCCGCGGGAGCCGTCGTTTTTATATCCGCAATGCCCGATCGCGCTGGATCCCGCACTGTTCTGAAGGCCTGGCTGGTGCGACAGAGCTCGGCTTCAAATCCGGGTTCGAGCTCGGGTTTTAGCCGTGCGAGTATCGAGGTGAGGGCTTCGAAAGGCTCTGAGGGTTTGGCAAAACTTGGGATTCTGGAATTGGTACACGGATTTTCGGTGAAGATCGCGGCGTCGGTGAATGTGTTGTCTCTGTACTCGCCTTCTGAAGGGAAAATATGGGTCATGGCTGCCAAGCTCAAGGACGAGCAAGGGACTTCGAAATTGAAGGGCGAGGGTCTTGAACCTAGGAATCTGGTATGTATTAGTTTGATTAAGTGCTGTGTCGTTGATTGCAATGGCCCCGTTTATTCAATTCGGCTTTGGCTTCAACATATGTTGTTGGGGCAGGACAATGGGGTCAGGGTTTGGCCTCTGCGGCCTCTGGTCAAGGGCAAGCAGAAGATGCTTGCGGTGGCAAATTCTGAGGCGGCACACCTGGAGGCAAGCTTTGAGGTGGTTCAGCAGGAGGCATACTCTGAGGTGGTGGGCCAGGCAGAGGAGGTCCCTGTGCAGGATAAGGTCCCCCGAATTGTGGAGGCTGCATCATATTTTGATGGGTTGTACCAGGTGGAGGAGGTCCTTGCATGGGGGGTCCACGGTAAGTACCCCCCTGTGGATGATAAGTTTCACCATACATAGTGGGTCTTGGTGGAGGCGGTGCATAAGGGTTGTATTGTGGAGGTGGAACAGGTGGGCCCCATGGAACTGGAGCAGGTACTGTGTTCCCTGCTGCCATTGAATTTCCAGACGGTGGTCCTGGAGGAAACTGCTGTGAAGAATAACCTGCTGCAGAGGGATCCGATCCAGGATACATAACAGGCATTGGGGTTTGGCCACCTCCAGGAAAACCAGCTTGTGGTGGCCTGCCTGCAACTCTGACTGCCATAACCCTCCCATCCAAACGGTACCCATTCATATGCAACACTGCCTGTGCAGCTGAAGCAGTGTCAGAGAACTTAACAAAGCCATATCCTTTGCTTGCCCCCGTTAAGCGATCCTTGATGACCTTCACCGCAACAATGTCGCCAAAAGGTGCAAACAACTGAATTAGTCCGTCATCATCAATCTCAGGTGGCAAGTATCCTATATATAGATTAGAATCGTCGTGATCCTTTGAAAATTTTGATCCACAACACCTGGCGACATATGCTTATCAAAGTCATTTACCACAACAACTTCTGTCACTGCATCAAAAGTCAACATTTCTGGTTCTCACATTATCACAGATTATGTGGGAAGTCCAACTATGGAGACCTCTTGGACGCTATGTGGCCACTAATGGGATGTCAGGAAATAAGACCCATGTTGTTTGTCTGCCACTATCTGTTCCAAGCTCTCCGCGTGGCTCCACGTTTGGTTTGCAACGGTGGTGGAAGGGTAGGTTGGAAAGTGCCCAATCAGTGTTGCAACCACTTTCAGCTTTGCCATCTTCTGGAGGATTCACTTCACATCCATCAAAATTCTGCCACTGTTCTTTCAATATCCTTTAAATAAAGTCCCATCAGTGGAATCTGCTAAACAAAATGGTACCAGATTGACGTCTTCCAGATTCGTCACTGTGCTGTTAAGATATACAGACTAACCACAAGTTGCTCTGGAGTTTTTCTATGGGTAGGAAAACAACTAGGGTTTCAACACATAGTTGAATCATATTGTGTTACAATCGATATTGTGAGCAGAAGCCGAATGTGAGCTTGTGCCCAGGCTTTACTTCATGGCCTTGTGATGGAGAATGGTAAGAATTTAGGGTTGGAACTGTGCGGTATTTGGTGAATCAATATCAGATTTAATGGTCTTTGATAAGCTGATTGATTTGTTAACCAGGACTAATATGTTTGATGAGGTAATTACAGTTTTATTTCAATATCCTTTCAGAAGCGGATTCGACATACAACAATGGTTTTTTGGCAGAAAACAATGAAGGATTTCAAACCCGTGAACTTGATACAAAAGACAATGATAATGGTAACAATCTTGATGATGTGGGTTCGGTGTTGAATGCCTTCAAGGTTAAATGCATTTGATATCATTTATGTTTCATGAGGCTTTGATCTTTCAGGTTTGTTTGAAGCAAAACAACTAAAACATGATAAACGCTTCACATATACTCAGGCCATTGCCGATATCATCTCAAAAGTCGAGGAAAGAGCTAAGCTTGAAAATTTCAACGTGAAGAAGAGGCATATTACAAGGTGGAGATGCAAGGGTTTGTGGGACGCGGGAAATGACAACTATCTATTGTTGCAGAGATATTTGAGGTAACTACTCCTCTGTTTGTAGTGGAGTTGAAAAAATCCGATGGCGACACATTGGACTATGAGAAATTTTATGAAGAAAAGCTCAGACCTAGCCTTAAGACATTGTCTGGGCTGGGCATGGTGATCCCATTTAATGCCCAATTTTAAATTTGTGGACACAACGGTTGAAATTTATTATTCTTGGAGGATATGTTTTTTATTATTTGAAATTTCCTCCTTACTGTTATGTTTTTTAGTACGCCCATCTGTGTCTGGATTTTCCTGATTCACTGCCCATTCTTCATCGTCTTGGTGCTAATCACAACCATATTCTGCTTCAGATTCTATTGAATTTGGATAACTTGGGTCGCTTATATAAGCTCCCTTCAGGTCATATTTGGTCTCTGTAAAGCCCGTTATCTATTGGGGGTTTGCCTGTGGGTAACCTCCTGAAGGGTATTCTGTTTCAAGGCTTTGCATAACAGTTTTAGGGAGGATTGATATGAGTATGTTGGGCAGGAGCAAATTTGGATTTGCTTGATCATTAGTAATAGAAGAAGGCTTTCTAATGGAAAAACAGACAAGTATTCTGGACAGAGATGTAACTTACAGGTGAGTCTTTGTTTTATCGTATTTTGGGTGTGTTTTCTCTGCTATATATAAAGGGAGTTTCGTTTTGACTGTTCATTCTTTTCAGGGCAAAACCAGTGGCAAAGCTTAGGACTCAAATATAAGTCGTATTAATCAAGAATTTTCGTTGATGCTTACAATTACGCTTATAGCTGAAGTCGGTAACCCAGTGAACTCTCCATCAGCTCATACTCGCCTCGTAGGGTGAACATTTTTAACTCATATGTTTGCCTTTGCTTGTCCTGAAGATAAGGCAGATCCTACCCTTGAGTTACTGTGTTATTGTTCTACTGTTTGAATTGGGTGTTTCTAAAGGGCTTTCTTTCTTTTACTGTTTTTGGAGTTCGGAGATTTTGAGAACAAGTCTCAAATTTCTGTGGACCTCTGTGAAAAGGGTGATTCCAAGGTGCTTTTCTGTGTTAGTTTTGATAAAGGTTGAAGTTAGTCAAGGGCCTTTGTACTCCATTTGAAGTTTGTGTCTTTAACGCTTTATGCGTTCAGTGTGAATTAATCAGCTAGCTTTTCAAATATTTAGGAATTAAGAAGGCAGTCTGCTTTTTAAATTGAAGTGGTTGGAGAAATATGTCCCAAGGGACTGTACATTACATAGTGGACTTCCTCTGGCTTGGCTGCCAGTTCTGAGGGGTAACTATTCTTCCCAACTTGCTTTGTGACATGCACCTGGCGTCATCCTTTTTGAATCTCATCCCAGTGTAGACCATGGTGGGAATGGAACCTTGGTGGATGGCTGAGTCCTCTGTCAACCTGATAAACATACCAAATCCCCATTAGCAGTCTGAAGTTGTTTTACGTTTGTGGAACAAGTCTTTCATGGGGTTACTCTTTTGTTAAATTATTTGTCTGTTATCTTTTTCTTCAGAAAACCATATTTCAATCTGAAGTCGCTCCACTTTGATTATGAATTGGGTGTTTCACTTGTCTACAACATGTTACTTTCTAAGATTATCTGGCAATTAGCTAGGGTTAGTTATATCAGAGTGTTGTGCTATTGGATTGGTGGTTGTTTCCAAAGGTCGGTACATCCTTATTTAATGGTTAATGTTCAGTGTATGGGAAGGATGGATGCGAATTGAAGTTTTTTTACAGCTCTGTGAAATCGTTACTTACAAAATTTATGCACATCTTGGGGAATTATACTTTCGGTGGCATTGTTCCTGACATGTGCAACGCTGGCATTCATATCCCTTTTTGGGTACGACCTAGCTGTCTAAAGGAATGATCCATACACCTGCAATTAGGATTCTTCATAGGACCCTGAGTTGCACTACTGCAGTACATGCAGCATTAGCATCCATATTCAAAGTAATATTCTTATCGGCTCTCCTCTTGTACCTTTGGGACAATTGCTAGTTGTACATTCCTACATAGATGTGTGTGTATAGATTTATATGTATATATCTGTATGTATTTTTGTTATTATTTTAATTTTGTCTTCATTATGAACCCATACACACTGTCATATTACAGGAATTCCCAGAATGACGATGGATTGGCCTTTACTCTTAAAAAATCGCTCTCAGAACAACAAAAGGCCTTGCTTATCTCCATTCTAGTCTAACAACAAACACTCCTATCATTCATAGGGATTTCAAGTCCACCAATATTTTTCTTGATGAAGACTTCGAGCCCAAGGTATCCATCACCTTTCTCTTTCTTTTCCAAAAGAGCTCCATTAACAGAACAGAGGCTTACTACCTGCAAAACAATTAGTATAATCTATATATCAATTGCTTTAGGAAATTCAGTTTTTCTCAAATTTCAATTGTTTACATCATTATTTCAAGAAAGTTCAACTTCCAATGTTCCCCTCCTTGACTGAAATTTTGTTGTCTAGATATCAGATTTTGGCCTTGCCAAACTAATTCCCTATGAAGATGGGATGTATGTACGCACGAGAGTTCTTGGTACCTTTGGTTATTTTAATCCTGAATATAAGCGGTATGTATTTCACTTTAGAATCCATTTTACTAATAATCATGCAACTTTCTTCTTAGGGAAAATTTCATTGAATGGTAAAATCAAATATACCTCACAAGAAATCTCTACTCCAGTGAACCAAAATAATCATCAACAGCTTCCTTGAAACACACCTTTCTAACACTACGAAATCTAAATTGATAAGAGTACTTGAATCGAACTTAATTTATATGGCACTCAGAACTTGGAAATCACTCTTGAGTTGTTTGTTATAACAAAATTGTTTATTTATTTGTATGGAAGTTCCTTTCACTTCAATAAATTGATTATATTTAAGAAACCTTAATGAATACTAGACTATTAGACAATTCAAAGTTGACACTGCCTATATACTGCAGCGTATTGAAACATAATGTATATTGGCACAACATATTAAAAATTAAGATTCTTAGTCTTTGCTTACTTTATGAAACTGTACAATTTAACAAAAGATGGCCAAATTTAGATTTAACAGAACCTTAAAATAATTGACATTGGTTTGAAGACAGATGCTTGCTCTCTTCCTTTTAAGCTATGAACATCCACAACCTATCAAGAGTTGGGGCACTGTTTACACTGTCTGCATATACCACCCCTACTGAGTGAAGGAACTTGATGGCTTAACCATGGAACAACCCATTTCCTCCCTGTGGAGTTGACTTAACCCTCAAGGGAAATAGAAACATGATGTAGGAGGAATTAAACATTAGTTGGGATTGAGACACTGCCCCACTTTTACCATCCGAGTGCACCTATCATGGCTCTTGACAGAAACTTTGGCTCTTGACAGAAACTTTAATACAATGTAGTTGACAGTAACCAAAAACTTATTATTATATGTTTCTTATACAAAGTAGATGCCTGGAATTAAACAACCCACAAAGAAATTAACTCGATATTCATGGATTTATAATAGGATTTAACTTTTTTGGAGGATCAACCTGTTGGGAACTATTTTCTTTGTTGCCTGGGCTAATGATTTTACCATTATTCAATAATAATAAAGGCTAACTTTGCAATTAGAGCTCTAATATTCACTTCTAAGGACGTTTTAGCATCAAGGCTACATAAAGTTTTTCCTTCAAAACAAGAGTGCCACATTTGAGCTATTGAAGTATTATTTCTTGATAAATTCAGGGGATCCTTGAGAATGGTGATTAATGTATATTTCTATCTAGTCTTAGTTCATCCTTACAGTCCTCTAAGCACTAATGATATTTAAATGTTATCTCTAAATGTTTGAATTTCTACTTGAGGTTGTATTGGTTATAAAACTTGGAGTTCTTATGGTGCCATTAGAATTTGATCTTGAACTAATTTTGATAAATGTTAAATTTTTGCAAAATTAACATGTGGGCTTTGGATTTTTCTTTGTTATGCTCGGGATAGCATGATCTATTTGAGATGGAAGTTTTTGTTCTTTTTTCCTATTTCTGTCCTCCATTTTATGTTTGTGTCGATCCCATAGTGCACCATTTTCAATGTTCATAAACATCCCTAGTTGGGGAAGTTTTCTTAGAATAACGAAATATAGGTGCTCTATTAGGGGAAGAATAATGAAATAAAATCTTCAGACAAATTTTGCAAAGACCATATTTTCATTTACGGGATCTCTCAGCTTCATTCAGCCATCCGCTGTACTTTGTTCACTGTAATGAATCATTCAAGTATCCTTTGGTATCTCTCAGCTTCATTCAGCCATGAGCGGTACTTTGTTCACTGTAACTAATCTTTCGGGTATCCTTTGGGATCTCTCAGCTTCATTCAACATGAACTCTGCTTTGTTCAATTTTCTACAACACTCTGTAATTATGCTTCAACATTTTATAAGAGAAAAAATATTTCATAATAGATTCATCACACGATTGATAAATAGTAGCTGAAATCAAGATGCATATAGCACTTCAAATACTGTTTCTCTTGTTCAAATGCTTGAAAATGAAGTTAAAACAGTGATGCTTAATGCTTCACCAGAATCCAAACCTGAGGGCCTGAGCCCTTTTTCAGCGACCTAGCTTATATTGGTTCCAATTGATCGAATCATGTACCATTAAAAGCAACAAAATATCGCAGTAACAGATACAGATGAGATAAAAAAAATGCACATATCATAAGATTTTTTTTCAAATATCTGCTAAATGCATCATCATGTACAACAACAAACCTCTTATATCTAGAGCTAAGTCCACCCTTAGGGACAATGAAGCTTTGCAAAATAGCAAAAAATTGGATGGGCTCATTGCCCTCAAAGATATTAAGCCTGAACCCATTGTGCTTTCAGTGACTCTGCCATTTTACTCATTAGTGATAGGATAGTAGTTCTTTCTTCTGAAACACTCCTTTTTCAGTCCAAGTGCAAAGCAAGTATTCTTCCTTTTCCTCTCCAGGATAAGTGTATCTCATAATATAACAATCACCACTGTAAAATTTGCATTGTTCATTCTATGGCATAGGAATTTGTTTTTACCATTTGCTCATCAAACCTTACCAGTACAATCAATAAATGGTTGATTTTCCTCTTTTACTAGAGTTTCTTTGAGAAGGCTCTTAACATTAAATCCTTGTAGTTTCAGCAAGGTTGCTACTTTGCCTCTTCCATTTTCAGATATAGGTGTATCTGTACTTTGAGGCCATGCATCAAAATTTGATTTAAACATGACAGTTTCAAATCCTTGCATAATACGAGTTACATGAGCTTGCTTCAAATTTCTTTTACTGGAAATCAACTCTTCTACAGCTTAGCTTGATGCTTTTCTATACTCAAGTGATGTGTTCCTACCCATCCAAATAAATATCTCAATTCCACAATCTAACATGAAGCTCTTGTTTGTGTCATGTCTCTTGTCAATGAATTTGCTTCAATGGGTTTTGCATGACCTTGTTGTATGCATAATAGCTTTGTTGGAAGAGCTTAAGGTTTGATTCATGTCATTGTTGGACTTCTTGGCAAGAGGAGCAAAGCCACCAAAACAACTCCAAAACTCCAGTGTCGGTCAGCTACAAATTTGCCATCCTCAATTGTAGCCACTTCACACTTCCCATCATGATAATTATCTCTGATATATTGAACAACCTCTTAAACTTTAGCCTTCTTTTGAGAGGATGAGTTGGATCCATTAAACTGAAATGCTTTGGATTTTGTATCCAGAATAAAAATGTCATCATGATTTAAAGATGACCAAGAATAAGGCACCTCTGTCACGTGCACAATATGTGTTCCCTTGCATGCAAATAAGTAAACTGAATATGTTTTCTTCTTGACATGTTTGAATCCTGAAGCAACACCACCTTCTTTCGGTATGATGCAAGGCTTAAAATATGATAGAAACTTATATGTTTTATGCCATTGACTCTCTCTATGCTTCACTGCACGTGCTTGAAGAGTTGCATCCAATTCAATAGTCTTGACTGCTATTGCACCAGCTTCATCCTTACTTGTATCTTTGTCACGCCAATAATGGATATCATAGCGAAAAACACCACTTTTTAAAGTTGTTGTCTTTTGCAGCTCCATACACCTGTTCTGTAGTAGAACCTATGCCCTAATTTGTTTTTTGGAACTGTGTGAAATTCTCTTGGCTTCATTATGAGGATGAAGCCTAATACTACTTATTTCTTTGATCTAATCATAAATAACACCTTGAAGGGATGACATTCATTTTACATTTCAATACGACTGATGCAACTCAGATTTTCTGAAAAATTCTCATGTTCTTAACTTCTCACATGAGCTTAAATTCAAAGAACAAAGACCATATTGACTCAGATTTTCTAAAAAATTCTCATGTTCTTAACTTCTGAGTTGAGCTTAAATTCAAAGAACCCAGTGGCATTGATTGAGGTTGCACTAATGACCCAAGTTAAAGAATTAAGGTTTGACTTAAAGAATCCAAAAAAAGATGTCAAGAATAAACATGAGAAGACTTGTTGCATTTGTGTGTCAGTCATAAGTCAAAGAACCCACTAGTATAAATTCAGACCAAGTTAAAAGCCTCATTGATAACATCATACAATTAGCACACATTCACTTTGAAATAATGAAACAAATTTTAATAATTTGATCTTGGATTCAAGAAACTCGTGCATATTCTCTAAGGCTAGGATCGGAATTACTTTCAACTGATTCCGACTTAATTCATGAAAATGTACAGTAGTAACTCTTACTATATGGAAGGCATGTATACTATTCAAACAACACAAACTTGATTGATATGAAGCCAGTTTAAAGAACCTATTCATATTAATGCAACTTATTTGGATCATTTATTTGGAATGGTTGAGCTTAGATTAAAGAAAATATTTGGAGTTAATGCATTCACCAAATACCTCCTTATATAATATGGCCTTTAAAGTAAGAAATCTATTGCCACTATTATTCAAGTCAGATTAAAGAATTTGATTTTAGTGTCATGAGAAGAATTGGCATAACATTTTTGCAATTAGTGTCTACTTGAAAACCATTTACAATATTAACTCAGGCTGGATTAATGAACCTATCTACACTAATCTAGACATAAATGAAATAGCTCTCATTTGTACTGTTTGATTTTGAGTTTTGGGTAGGAGAAACTTGGAACTCAAATGACACTCAAAACTTCTTAACCACCCATGTTCTCACAGTTCATGGGTGCTTACCCACTTATGGTTCCACTCACAGAAATCTGCATGATACATGGAACTCTCTAATCACCTAACCCAATAGCCAAGGTGAATAGTAACCTCCCCACAAGGGAGAGGAAAACAACAAACTCCCATTAATTTTCCTGTGTATGTTTATCTGAGGTAAACTGAAAGAACCTGCCTCTGGTATTCATCTGAGGTAAACTGAAAGAACCTGCCTCTGGTATTCATTTGAGTTAGGTTAAAGAACCCATTTAAGTTGAGAAGTCAAAGAAATTTTTCTGTGATTAGGACTTTCTTATAGTTAGCCCGTTGATAGTGCTTATTGAGGCCAAACAGAAAAACTCATTTGTGCTGATTCATACAATTTTGATTAACACATTCATATGATTGGGGATTCCTATTAAGATCCATTGCCACTAGTAAGAATTCAGGGCACATCAAAGAACTTAATTGTAATGGCTCAGCCTCCCTTGAAACAATTTAAAAAAATAAAACAAATTGTATCTATGTAGGCAATATTAAAGAGTCTCTTTTAGAGAATCCATCTAGGGCTTACCTCAAGATACATATCCAAGGGTGTGTAAAGCAAATTATTTCACTGATGCTGCTGTTGCCAATGGAATTATCATGACACAACATATTATTTTTGCTCTCATCTAAAGCATGTTTTGTTTTTTTCTAGTCGGCAATTGTATGTTTATGCTATACAATTTTTTTAACAGGCAGAAAGTTTGCTTTATACTATCAATATTCCTAGGCTTTATGCTATCAATATTCCTCAGCTTTAATTTAACCAAACCAATCAATGATGGGGCATGTTGATTCCCATCAGATGGTATAATAAGAGCCCAAGAGAATAAAATGCTCTAAAAGCTAGCCTATTGATAGTGTTTATTGAGGCCAAACAAAAAAACTCATTTGTGGTGATTCATACTATTTTGATCAACACATTTGTATGATTAGGGATTCCTATTAACATCCATTGTTGCTGGTAAGAATTAGGGGCACATCAAAGAACTTAATTGAAATGGCTCAGCCTGGCTCTAAACAATTTTAAAAAATAAAACAAATTGTATTTATAGGGGCAATATTAAAGAGTCTGTTTTAGAGAATCCATCTAAGGCTTACCTCAAGATACATATCCAAGGCTATGTAAAGCACATTCCTTCAATGATGTTGGTGTTGCTGTTTCCAATGGAATTCTCATGACACAACATATTATTGTTGCTCTCATCTAAGGCATGTTTTTCTTTTTTCTAGTTGGCAATTGTATGTTTATACCACACAATTTTTTTAACAGGTAGAAAGTTGGCTTTATACTATCAATATTCCTAGTCTTTATGCTATCAATATTCCTCGGCTTTAAGTTAACCAAACCAATAAATGATGGGGCATGTTGATTTAGTTTTGGAAAACTGATTGACATCTTTTCATGTGATTGAGTTTGAAAAGGCAAACTATCTTCTAGTTGGAAATGAAATTTCAGTGTAAAGATGTGGATGATAGGTGTCTAATTTTTTCTATAAAACCTAACAGTTAGGCATCTTCGCCATAAACTGAAAGAACCTCAATTTCGTATTCATTTGAGTTAGACTAAAGAACACATTTAAGTTGAGAAGTCAAAGAAATTTTTATACGATTAGGAATTTCTTATAGTTAGCCCATTGATAATGTTTATTCAGGCCAAACAGAAAAACTCATTTGTGCTGATTCATACAATTTTGATTAACACATTCTTATGATTGGGGATTCCTATTAAGATCCATTGCTGCTGGTAAGAATTTGAGAGCACATCAAAGAATTTAATTGTAATAGCTTGACTCCAAACAATTTAAAAAAATAAAACAAATTGTATCTATGGAGACAATATTAAAGAGTCTGTTTTAGAGAATCTATCTAGGGCTTACCTCAAGAGACATATCCAAGGCTCTATAAAGCACATCAGATGAATCTCTTGCATCATCTGGCAATGATTCAAGAAGCAACTGAAATTTGGAAGGCTTCAAATTGACATAGCTGGCCACCTCCGTAATATACTTGTCCATGAGACTACCCACCCTCTTCAGCTGACACCAGTACCAAATGCCAAAAGTGGGCTGGGCTGTGCCCATGGGGAATTCAGGCACAAAAACCTTTGCCTGATCCATGAGGAAAATCTGCACATATCTGAGAACAAAATCCACATGATAGAGGCAACCCATCCCCTCAGGTGCTGAATCAGTATGTTATCCAATATAGCATTGTCCAACTGTGATCCAATCATATTGTCTAGTTGTTTGGTGCATAATTTAGAGGCATTTAACACAGTGACCACTCTTAGGATCCAAAACAAGCTCCTACATGTGACTGTTGTTCTCTCCAAAGAATGAAGCAAACCCACAACAATTTCGAGATTTTCCCTATGCATTTTATGGGCATAGCCGTGCATAATCTGCTCGTCCCTCCCACATTTTTTCTTGGGGGATATGGAGCTGTAGCCAAGCATGGGCAAGCAAGACTTCACGTAATGCTAAATACATCTGCTGATACACCAGTTGTCCATTTTCACAGAGCACCCGATGACAGGCTAAGTTAGTAGAATTCGCTGGAGGTAGGCTAAATTCTGGCAGAGGAGAAAGGAGCCATTCTTCACCTTGCATTTACATATGGTCCAACCGCAGTTCCAATACCACCTGCACCACGTCATCGGCAATTCCAGTACCACTTGCACCACTCCGTTCTGGTGATTCAGTTGTTGATTAGCAGTTTCACCCATTGAACCAGTAGCAGATCCAGGCACAGTAGTAGATTCATATGTCGATGTTGTTGATTCAGCAGTTTCACCCATTGAACCAGTAGCAGATCCAGGCATAGTAGTAGATTCATAAGTCGATGAAGGAGTAGTATGGTATATAGAAGAAAAGGCACAACCAGTAGTTCCAAAACCATTCGATCCAGTAGGACAGTAGTTGTTTCTGATCAAGAAGAGGTTACGGTGGAGACCGAGAAGAGGTTACGGTGGAAGAAGCAGTAGAGGGAAAGGGAATTAGTGGAGACTGCCGCTCCAAGAAGTTCTTGGTATGCATTTTTGCTATAACTTTTTTCCTAATTATTAAGGGAACAAATTTTTTTAATCTTCTAATATCTGATCTGACACCCGAGAGACACAGGGTAGCAATTTGGAGAATGGTTTTCAAAGGGTAACGCCTTACAAGGTAACTAGTTATCTAGTAAATTCTTTTACCTAAACCCAGTTATCCACTGTACTTATCATAAATGGGTTCGTGGTATAATGCACTTGCAACTCACATGTGCAGGGTAATAAACAAATATACTTTAAAAATCCTTGTAATTGTTGGGCTATATTTTGCGATATAAAACAGGTCACAATAGGAAAATGTGTGAGCTGACAAAGATTTTGACTCCGGTCGCTTGCTTCATTTATCCGTTCACCCTTCGAATTTTAATAGTTTTGAAATAAGGTATTAAGGAATTTTAATAGTTTTGGCAAAGTGCCTGTCAAATTCCATCTTCCCCGCACAAACTTAAATACAACACATGCATTGTCTGGGGAAAGAAAAAAGGTATGGAGGAGGAAGGGCAAAGGTTTCAATTTCTCTGAAAAATGAGTGCACGTACGAGCTGTAGTGAAACTTGACTGTTATGACAGAATGATGGTCTCCCAACATTAACTTGTGCATCAGTCATGTCGACTATTCGTGCATCAGTCATGTCGACTATTGCCGATCGCTATTATAGAATTGAGGCTTCTGTGATCCATCATAGTTATAAGAAGAATTTCGGCGTAAATCACATATAGAAGACATTTGTCGACGCGTTTCGAACCAACCAGTGTGGTTCATCATCAGGACAAGTTAA
>APFE031524996.1:0-30291 GCA_000404065.3 Pinus taeda
CTGTCCTAATTCTCTCATTTTCCCCAACATTTGAGAAAATTTACAAATATGCCTCACAATACTTAATTAAATCCTATTCTTAATATCTCTCATTAAAATCACTCAAAAACCTTAAGAATTACATAATTTAATACATAGTAAACCAACTTTCTTGAAAACACAAGACCCCCTATGTCTACTGAAATACAATGAAATTTTTGAGCTGAATGCTCCTGCATCAGACTACCAAGGTTGAAAAAATTCATGATCTCCTAATCATGTGTTCCCATATGTTGATAGAAAATCTCTAGGGTCCCAAAATTTAGTTTGTAGTTGTTTGTTTGCTTTGTTCCTTTGTTGTTGTTGTATGTCTGATATCTTTTGTTTCATCTTCCTCTCCTTGTCAATCAGTTTCAATTTTTGATTGATCATTCTTGTCATTGTCCTCTCCCTTTGAGACACTTTTCTCATCAATTCCATCATCAATTCAATTTCTATGTCCAACTTATTTATTTGTTGGACTTTTTTCTCTTCCTCTCTTACATATCCTTTGCAATCTTCATTAGGTTCTTTCTTCCTTACTGGTGCTTTCAGTCATTTCTCTAGTAGCTCCAATTATTTCTCCCATTCATTGATCCTTTGATGAGAGTTTATTCCTTCTTCTTTATTGACTGCCTCAATAGCGTCCCTGTTTATCTCCAATGTGCCTATCCTCATGATGGAATGATGATCCTTTACTATGTTTTCAGCTAACATAGTCTCTTCTTCAAGTTTGCCTTTCATCTTCTGCTAGTTACCTTCACTTTGGAGTTGTTGGATCCTTACTACTACCCTTACATCCTTACCCTCTTGTTTCTTCTGAACTTCCATCTCATCTCCAAATAACCTCTGTTCAATTTCTTCGATCACAGCATCACACTCATTCATTCTATTTACTATTCCTACAAACAAAATATTGGTTTGTGAATTAAAACACTCTTCTATCTCCATGTCTTTTAGAGACTCTCTGCTACTGTCGAGTACTGTTGTAACCATTTATTTTCTATTGCCATTTCCTCCTAGCAACTTCTCCAACAATTCAATTTCCTCTTTACATTTAGCAAGTGTTTTATCACAATTCTCTTAATTTCTAGGTTCATCCTTTACATGGTCACTATTGCCCAATGATTCAATCAGTTTGTCTCTAATAGACAATTTTGTCTCATTCATCTTCACAAAAATAAGTTCCTATTCTCTCCTTACATTTTCAAAAAATAATACTTCATCAACTCCATGTTGTATAATAGTATTTGAGAATTGTCCTCCTTCAACACTTACAATCCTTGTATTCATACAACAATTGTCAGTTTGAAAAATGCAAGGCTCAACAACCTCAACTAATGTTTCACATATCAACTCTTCAGGCTGAATTTCATCTCCTTCTTTCACAAGGAATTGTCCTTGTTTTGTAATAGAATTTGCCCTGGTTTATAATGGTTGTCCATGTTCCCTCTTTCATAGCTTTGGATTCCAATTTTAATGAAGGTGCTCAAATGCGCGTGCATCAGACTCTCGAGGTACAAAAATTTATGACCTCATGGTCATATGCTTCTCCTTCATCCCTTAGCAATTCTACCCACATCCTCTGTGTAATTTCCTTTACGATCTTCCTACAAGCTACAATAATACCTCTACAGTTACAATTCTCTTTCTTACTGCACATGCCTCACTAAGCTTCTCTCCTCTGAGCTCAATCTTTTGGCATCTCTCTGGTTTTCTCCTCTGGAACCAATTGAGTACTTCTTTCTCTAGGTTGTTGCAATCTTCTCACCTTCTTATGCCACTGCCTGTGTGACAATATACAGACCACAAACTCTCCAATCTTCAAACCAAATTAAAACAAGAACATATCATCTCACCTTCAAGATCTCTACATGATCTTGTTCTACAATTCACCTGTATACACACCCTCAAAACATAATTCTGTTCTAAATTTTTTGAAAGAAATCACTCAAAGACCTTAATAATTACATTAATTTAATACATGGGAAACCAACTTCCTTGAAAACACAAGACCCCCTATGTCTACTAAAATACAATGATATTTCTAAGCCGAATGCTCCCGCATCAAGTATTCATGAAAAACTCTTTCACTTGCACACTTGGCCCTTTGATTTTCTCCTCCTTATATAGTTTTTGGCCTTTCTCAATACCTCAGACCAAAACAACACTTAGAACCTATGGTATTCTTGGATGGGCAGAAAGGGGAAAATGTCATTGATAAGAAAATCAGGCCATAGAGAGATAGAGACTCATGAATTAGTTCGAGAGTTGGATAGGTTCGATTGTAAGCCTATGGGCAGGAAAGGGAAAAGGCTGCTGATAAGAAAATCAGGCTAGAGAGAGGCAAAGATTCATGATGTAATTATTTGTTTATATGTACATAGAGATTTCGATTCCCAAGTGTGTGATGTGTGTTAATTGATGGAATTATAGTTGTGTGTAAATTAGAAGTAATTATGCATAACATAGGATTGCAGGTGCGCAGAACTAGAGATCAAGTGCAGGGAAGAGTGTATCAGGTTTACACGTAGACAGTGTTGGAGGAAACCTTTAACGTTACAGTAAAGGTATACTGTAAGGTTCTTAAAACCTAAGGAGTTATGCAGCGAAAGCGTGAAAGAGCGAAGGAATAAAGAACAAAGTTGAAGATCGGATCAGAATAATTGAAGACTGGAAGGAGAAAACACGAACAAATGGACTATTACACAGTGAGAACCAAAAGAAAGTAAAGGAACGAAGAAATGAAGTAAATGTGCACAGGACTCGTTGGATCAATGAGATCAATAGGTGAGATTGTGTGCGATATACAGATAATATCTTATTGCGGAAATAAAGTAAGAAGTTGAGCAGTGGAGATTAGGCCACGTGTTAGCAAAAGGATGGAGTGGTTTTTGTAAGCGGGAAGTTGTTTCTCGCACGCCCTCAAAGTTGTAAGTGGTATTCCAAAATCGGATGTGATAAGGTTTTATGCAACGGAATTAAACCTTGTTGAATTCTGACCATTAGGACTGTCCATTGGGTGATTGATCAGACACATATCACTTCTGAAATTGCATGCTGGTTAATTTGGAATTCTGACGCAATGAAGTTTTATACAACGGGCTTAAAAACTCGTTGAGTTCTGATAATTGTGACCATTTAATGGTTGATTAATTGGATGGTAATCCACTCGAATATGCACATAGGTTAACACGCTAGGCAGACCCGATGAGTTATTCAGAGAAATTTAACTTCTTTGAGTTCCGGTGGGTGAATGGGCTAAAGTTGGAGATCACGTGACAACCATTGATTTGAAGGAAGAAATCAATGGTGCATATTTGAAGTGAAAGGTTGAGCATCGATATATGTGCCAAGGCTGTGGAATGGCGGAAAGGTAAGGATTAAGCATGGTTTATGTGTGATTTCTATTATATGGATTTATAATAGAAATAAAGCAGAATATATATATTATGGGTTAAGTTGAAGTTAACCAAAGTGTAAAAGACCATGCTATGGTTAATATGTGCGGGTTGTTAACAAGAGGTTATGAAGAGCTGTATAAAGTTCTACTTAAAGTTCACCAAAGGGTTAGACTTCGAAGAGTTAAATGAAATATTTCCGCTGGTTAAACCTTGATTTGTGAAGGTTTCCCTAAGTATGGAATTTTAGAATTCCTGGGACATGTATATGACATGCATTTTATATGCATAATATGGGTATTGTCAGCTTAGGCTGGCATCAATACTTCTATCTAAAGCATATTTTATGTTGTAAGGGCTATGGTAATGATATGATCTGAAATATCACATGTACCTTTGAATACAATGTTGGATCAAGATCATGAGACTTGAAATGAATTATCATTGTATGATTTGATAATGGATGGGCTAGATCTCAATGCTAACACATTTTTTATTCTGTAAATGTTATGATCTCGGTATGACTGAAGTCTGGAATAGCTATGAAGTTCTAAGTGAGTATTTGTAGATCTATATGCTGGTTCGCCTTGGTGAAGATGCGTATACATGTTGGTTTGCAACTTCGAAGTAGCGTATATACTATGAAATATGATGTTTGAAGTTGCAGTTGGTTCTGGTTATTGAGTCAGAGTTATGGGTTCTGCTCTACGTTCTGGTGACAATGATTTGATTGTTCAGATTGACTGATTGTGATTTTCTTCAGCATTGATGGGTTTTCAGTGATTGGTCACATTGCAGTGGTGATTGATTGTGAGCTTTAATGTTACTGATGGGTCTTGTATGAAAATTGGATGAAACATGGCCTTCATATTGTGTTGGTGTATACCAGGAGTATCGAGTCTGAAAATTTATGAAACGTGGTCCCTGGAGGAAGAGAAAAGGTTGTAACCTTTTGTATATCGATGCCTACGTACTGATAAAAATATCAGCCAGTGCAAGAGCCAGGGGGTTGGAACTCCCTTTCAGTAGCAGCTGGAGAACGAGTGAAGGTGGGAGCCTTCTGTAGTTTAGCGCCTACATACTAGTAAAGATATCAGCTAGTATAAGAGCTAGGGGATTGTAGCTCCCTTCCAGTAGAAGATGGAGAATTAGAGCAAGTTGTAGCCTTCTACAGGTGGGTGCCTGCGTATTGGTATGAGTATGTGTCAGTACAAGATTGTAAATATGTTTTTCTTATATTAAAAGAAGACAAAGACAACATTAGTAGTTAGTTTTTCTCCCAAATTGGGTTTCCACCTTAAATCTTGTTTTTCATGTGTGTTCCTTATGTGTGATTGCTTATTCTATTATTACTGCACATGGTTACTGTTTAATAGTTAATTAAGTATTGATGCACTGATTAAAGATGAACATATGATGAATTAACTGAATCATAAATTCACTGGATATACGCTAGTTGTCTTAAGAATAGTCACGTGCATACGTGAGTTCCCTTCACTAAAGTAGCGCATATAAATCTAATTATGAAGAGAAAATGTTATTGATTTGATAACACTGATTCACCCCGCCTCTCTCTCAGTGTTATTCCCAATAGCATATGCATCTATAATGGTAAGGAAAAAATAAAGAAAACATTATTTAGAACATTAATTCTCCATTTGAAAATTATGAGTATCAAATCTATATATATATAGATAGATAGATAGATATAAAACAAAGATTATCATCTTTACTTATAAATCCATAGAAATGTCACTAGTGTATATACATTTTTACACATATATAAAATCTTTAATATGGAGTAATGTGCATTGATAAAGCTATACATACATTAGCACATCAAAGAAAATGAAAAACAATACAGATTATGCATCTTAGTTTCGTAAAAAAATGTGTTAATAAACCTTAAATACGAAATGAATTATCTATATAGAAAATTAACGAATTCTCGTTATTTATATTAAATAAGAAATAGTAATTTAAAAAAAGAATACACACGTATGCAAGGCTTCAATGGTAATCTAAATAGTTGATGATGTAAATATGAAAGGGTTAGAAACAGCACAATCCTTTTTTTTACAAGAAGATAATAATGATGTAAAATAAATATATACATATAAGTTTAGTATTTCCTAGTTAGGGATTGGTTAAATAGAAGAAATTGAATAATGCCCTTGTTATTAGTCCCTGCCTGGGACTATTAGCGATCGATAGATCGTTGACCGAGCATTAGTTTATACTTTGACCAGTTTTTTTTCCAGTTATTTGGCATGTTAACCTAAGTTTAATGCTCCCAATTTCATTCAAAAAAAAATTAAGCAAAGTTTTTGGTTTGCAAAATAATTGAGGCCTTATTGCAGCCTTCACATCGTTCGATGCAAAAAAATTGCCGCAATATCATCCTATCCTAAGTAGGCTGTGGAGGCAAAGTTTGTAATATTATCTTATCCTAAGTAGGCTGGTTGAAGCTGCAAGTTATTTTATCCAAAGTAAGCTAGTTGAAGTTGCAAGTTATTTTATCCAAACTTTAATTGCCAACTTCCACAACACAAATTTTGCATGGCCCTAGCCACTTGTCTTCAGTTGGCCACTTGTCTTCTATTGGTCTTCAATTCTAAATGCTATATGGCAGCGTGCTCGCCCTTTTGTTCGCCATTCATTCCTGTCAGCGCTACCCTACAACCAAGCTCCACCATGGTAGCGGCTAAGCTTCACTTTTCACTGCATTCTGCCCTTCCAGATTTGGTTTGGTTCAGGTATCCTTGCTAGCGTCTGACTAATCTACTAGTTAAACTTATATTCCTTTCTTCCGCAAGGGTATTCCTTTCTTCCGCAAGGGTAATTTTCTGCGAGACTTACTGACTTCATCTTCTTTGAACAAAATACAGCTATAATTACGGAAATAGGTTCTTGGTCTCTTGCAGGGTTATCATTATGCTGTGGTAAATGACTATAACTTAACCTCTCGCTTAGTTTTTCAGTTTATTTTTTTTAAATGACAGTAAACATTTACACTGTATGCTTGCAGCGTTCAATATGCTTTCTAGTGGTGGTCTACTAGTATATGCCCTTGCTCCCTTTGTGAAATACTCAGGTAAGTTCTTTGTTCTCCCAATGAGTGAGTTCTTAATATCATTGTTTGTGCTGGAAGAAGTCCCAACCTAGCTCCATTGTTCCCTTCCTTGCAGGAAATTGGTCGCCGACTATGTATTACATACATTATTTTTGGTTATATCCGGTGATTTGGTTTTCTAGGTTCCTCAGTTATATCTATATCACGACATCCACCTGCAATTTAAAATTTAGAACCCTAATATATTTTGGGTTTTTCCATTCGGACCGTTTTCTTTGATATTTTTTATTGATGGACCGTCCACCATAATATAGGGTCTGAATTTTACTTTTTATACTATATATGGATAGTTAATGAGCATCTATAAATTTTCTTTTAGGGTTTGGAATTTAAATAATATAGGATCTAAATTTTATTTTTTATACTATATATAGATATTTAATGAGTGTTTGTAAATTTTCTTTCAGGGTTTCGAATTTAAATAATATATTTCGGGTTTTCCGTTCGCACCGATTTCTTTGAGAATTTTGGTGGACGGATCTCGACCATATAGGGTCTAGATTTTATTTATACTATATATGGACAGTTAATGACGGTCTTTTAATGACGGTCTTCCAATTTTCTTGCGTGGTTTCGAATTTAAAACTTATTATTGTTCTTTTTCGAATTACTGTAATCAAGCCTTCTTTAGTTTAGGAGATAGCTTTGGAAATATAGTTCGATTCACTCATTATATGCTTAATGATTTTGTTATTTATCAGTGTGATGTTGTGAATAATATGCATAATATTTCATTAGCTCTCAGAAAATTTACATATAAATTAGTATGCAACTAAATTAGGTTTGAGTGTAATTAAAGTAGGTAGGTTTCGAGTGTAGGGAACCATATTTGTGTTCGACATTTCACTTATTTGTTCTGAAAATGACCAGACTTCACTTCTGATATCCCTGAGTTCCCTGTTCTCAACCTTTCAATCCTGTAATATACATTTATTATATAGTGATAGTCTAGATTCTATTTAAATTTTACAATGGTTGAATTTAATTACAAAGATGATAACTGGTATTAGATTTACTTGCAACTATTTTTGTTCAAAGCAGATGATGAATGCATGCGAGTTCAAGACAAAAATACCAAAAATGTGTTTTCCACCACAATGATTTATCACTATTATCGTCAGCCTTGCAGGGACTCTACTTTCATGCAAGAAAATTCCATCGAATTTTGAGTGTTCTCCACAAATGCTGCAGATTATTTAAATTCCAGCAGAGAAAAACACTATAAGATAACGCATTAGTGCATACCTCTCAAGTTACAGTCGGAATACAGGTGCCTGAACATGCAGTTCAGCCTTTCTAACTCTGATACTCGAAAAAATCTTGGGTGTTATTACTAGCGGAAATTATGAGGTTGCCGTAGCAATGCAATGTGAACATAAGTGTAAAATGTAAAAGATTCGACCGTGGTCCGTAATTAGCTATCAGATAAATCCATGTTCCAAAGATGCTTATCCCTAAGTTGTTTGAGAAATTTTCAATGTAACTTCACCGAACAGTTATTGGATTCAAATATAACTACTCAGATTTTAAATTTCTAAACTGACTATGAAGATTCAATAGAATATTCATACTCTAACGTTATAGACATTCCTTTTCTATATTATTCCGAAAAATGTGGGACACGCAAAAACATTTGAAGTTGTTTTCATCATTACAACGTCTGAGAAAACTCAAGCGAAAAATCCCACCAAAGTGTCAGTTGAAGGCAAATGCCGGACGGCCTTCTATCTCTGAATTGTATTGGAGCACATGGTTACTTTGTTATTATATTTTAATTTATTTTTAATTTTAACTACGATCTTACCTGACTTTGTTTTTTATGATGTTCCTGGCATTTGCTTTTACACAAAGCATAATTTTGACATTCTCTTCATGCCATAGGTGAGATACACCAACAATAAAATCAATAAAAAGAAAAAGTTGGAATGATCAGTGAAAACACGATAAAAGAAAAGAACTGGAGATCTGGGAAATGAGTTTACCTGGTTCAATTTTGGATTGGGTCTTGGTTACGTTTTCGTTTTCTTGGAAACGCAGTAGGTTTTTTCTCTTTCAAGACTATATATACTTCAGTCCAATGTAAAAGTATCCAACTGTAAGACGGCTGAGTTTGTTTTCTTGGAGATGCAAAGGAATTTTCTCTTTCAATCCTGTACAGACTTATTTCATACGTAAAAGTTTCCAGCTCTCAGACGGCTGACAGAGTGAAGGGTTAATATCAAACTCTCACAACGGTGATTCCCGTTCTAGTGCCGGGGTCTAATTTCTGCTCGTTATTGATGTGTATATTGTCATTCCAAGTGGTTCATTGTTTTATTTCTGCTCGTTATTGATGTGTATATTGTCATTCCAAGTGATTCATTTTTTTATTGGGATTCTGGATTAAGGCTTTATTGATATTGTGTACATTGTGTTTTTCTTAGACCACATCTTCTGAGAGTTTGGTATATTCTCTGTAATTTCCTACGTTTTCTTTAGCTAAAAGATATGTTGTAGCATTTTGTCTAACCCCTGTACTTTTAATTTGGTCTTTGTTTGGTGATTTATTCAAGGCATCTTCATCTCGATTGTTGATTAGATGGATGGTCGCACCCATATCCGTTTGATTGTGAAATATTCAGTGAATCAATGATCTAGATTTGGGATTTCAGGTTAAAGTCAATTTAGATAGTCAAAGGATTTGACCATACATTTTTGTTATAGTTTTTTGTAAGTGAATCTATGATTAATGAAGAGTTAGAAACAATATGGATAATAGTAAAGTGAAAGAAGGTTGGAAGTTGAAATATCTATTGACGGTTCTTTGTTTTATACATTTTGTATTAAATTCTAAAAACTACTATTCAAATAAAGTTATTTAAATTCGAAGTATAAAATCTCGTAGACTGCTAAAATCTTTATCCATCACTGAAAAATAGTTCTTTTCTTGTACAAGAGGAACAAGAAAAATGTCACATACCCTTGTTGCCTAAATAAAGCCATTGAAAAAGGGATAAAGCCATTGAAAAAGGGAAAGCAAGGTCTGTCAAGTTGTGGTAACATGGCTATTAAATGTATTTTGCGGTTCCATCCCATGATTGCAGGTGGCCGCACGGTGGGAGAGGAGCCTTGCCCTCGGAAGGCGGCAACCCCTCTAATCTCCTCTTTTTGGCAAGAGGTGGCCGCGACCAAGCCCTTTGCTGCCCCGCCCATCCATTTCTTCTGAGCAAAGAAGAAATAATTTGGGAGAGGTAGAGGTAGTTTATCTTAGTTCGGGCGCTAATTAATCGCTCATATTAACCACAACCATGCATAAAGAAGTCTATTCTATCTAACTACAGGAGGGCTCTGAAGGGCTTGGCTGCGGCCGCAACTCTTTAGGCCAGCGTTGTGTTCTAGGTAAATCTTTTAATTCCCTTTTTATCTTTCCAAGAATCACTTTTTGGCCGCTTAAAACAAAATTTGTTATTTTCTATTTTCTCTTCTGTTTTGCATATTTGGGATTTTAGTTTGGTTCATTTAATCTTACAAATATACTCTATCCAAGAATTGTTTATTGATCGTTAGTTTTGGGCTAAAAATTTGTCCATACTCTGGATTTCAGATACTTGAACTTAGCAACTATATATAGTCATGATGTAAGGAAAACTGGTGTGGTTGGTAGGGCTGTATTGGACTGTGAAAAGCATCTAGCTTATAACATTGTTTTATTGTCCAGAAACAATAAAAGAAAAATCTCAAGAGAAAAATGGGGTACTTACTATTGGACCATTTTAATAGGTACTTACTATTGGACCATCTTAACTACTTTCGGCCACCTCTTCAAGAAAATAACAAAAATAAGAAATCTGTTTCCAAGCCGCTTTTGTAAGAAAAATAAGAAATCTGTTGCCAAGCCTGTAAGAAAAATAAGAAATCTGTTGCCAAGCTTGATCTGATATCGTAGATTGAGGCTTTGTTGCTGAACATTTTGGAGCCAAGGTTCGAGGGGAGACATTTTCCTCAAATAAAATTAGATAATGCAACCATTTCAATGCCATTGTATACTTTGTTTCCTTGCATTCAGAACAACCGATTCTTATTTTCTCTCAACTTCTTCGTATTTTTGCTGTGCTATTCTTCACGATGTCCCAGATTGGCGTAGTGGAAACATGCACATAGACATCTGGGCAGCAATCGAGGCACACAGAAGCAATTAAGAAAACATGTGTGGTTGAAAACACAGTTGTGGAGAGTGGGTGCATGCAAGCCTACTTGGCAGTTCCTTTTATATTTTATTTTAAATTATTTCATTTAAAATGATTTGTTGATTATTACATTTATTTATTTATTTTAATTAATTTTGTTATTTTTTATTTATATATATTAAAAAAAATGAATACCAACAACTTTACTCATGGATAACAATTTCTCTCTTGCAGTTAAGCTAAAGTATTTTTCTTTTAAAACACATTGACTTACACTGAGAGAACCGCGGCCGCCGACGATTATTTTTATTATTATTATAAAAATTAAAATGTTTTTCCTTTTAATTTAAAAAATATTAAAAATATAAAAATTATATTTTATATTAAAATAAATTAACTAAATTGGGAAACAAAAATGACTAATTTTTTTTTTTTAAATATAAAAAATACATTTTATATTAAATATATTAATTAAATTAAAAAAAAAAAGAAATGACTAATTTTCTTTTTAAAAGGTTAAATTTTGATGGAATTTTTTTTTAAAGGTTAAATTTTGATAGAATCTTCCTTAAATATATGCAACGAATTACACATTGAACGAATTATTTCAGTTCCATTTCAAATTGGACAGTGTACAATCCATTTGTGTTGTCCTTGCAGACCTCGGCAGAGACTACCGCCACTGCAGTGGCTCCTTGTTAATTATTGGATTTGAGGTTAAATGACAAATGTAGAGAGGAAAAATCCTTTTTATTCATATGAAAATTCTATTTTCCAAAAATAATTTGCACCTTAAGATATTTGATTGTGAATAAGTGTAAATATTATATTTATCAATTAGTTCCAAAAATTTTTAATATATTAAATATTAAAATATTTATTAAAATTGAATTATTTGTAAAATACATGTAAGTTTAAAATTCAAATTTCTTTAATTTTATGATCCGATCAATAATATTTATCATACTATTAACTTCTTATTATATCATATTAAATATTACAAAATAACTTAATATTTTCATTAGTAAATAATCTAATAGGTTCATTTATGATAAGGAGTAGAATGTGAAAAATCAATAATATATATTGAGACCAAAATAATAAAGGCATAAATAAAAATGGTATATGTAAAAGGTGAGAGAAAGTGAATTTCTAGTGCCTTATTAGATATATTTAATGAGTGAATAATTAATATGCATAGGTTTAATGAACAAATCTGTTTGCATATAAATGAATAGGCCGGACACAACCACTCAATTATGTAGGAAGATTTAGTAGCTTCTATTTGGATATGAAGATTTGGTAGTTGTTAGTGTTGTCATTCTATGTATCATTATGGTTTCTATTGGTGGCGACCAAATTGTTGTGCCTTATATTGATAAGGTATAAGGCATGATTGAATATAACATAATTTAATAATGTATCTACCATTCTTGAATCTAACATAATTTCCTAATGTATCTACCATGATTGAATTTAACATAATTTCCTAATAGAAATAATTTTGGTTGAAGTTTAAGTCTCTAACTAAAAAGGTCAATATCTAAAATTTCACCATATTGCTCAATTGGATCAAAGATTTCAATGAATTGTATCATGTAAATGTGATTTTTTTATGCATACAAATTTTCATTATTTTTATTTGTATTTATATAACTTTCACAAGTAAGGATGGGAAAGAAGCTTTGACTTGAGGATGGTAAAGAAGCTTGTCTCTGGGAGTACGAAATTACTTGAAGACTAGATGTCTCGCATTTAGTCTTATTTGTGGTGACCTTTTATTATATTCGATTATAATTTTATTTTGTAGGATTTAAAATTAACTCATAAACATTGTTTCGTTCCTAGTATCCAAAAATGTTCAACAATGCATAATCCCTCTAGCATTAGTGAGAGCGATGGCTGTCAACGAGTGCCTCTTGTTATCGTTCTTAGCAAAATCTATTGCACGTTAGGATTGGCTTGTTATTTTGTACACTGAAATGAGTTTTCCATTTAGTATTTTGAGTATAAATTACTACTTGAGTAAAATGTGAAATTTTGTAGCTCATTTACATTGTTCTATATATAGTGATTGTGATACTTTTAACAACTTTCACATAGTAATGTTATATTGTGGGAGAAGAATCCTAATTTAAAGGTTATAGTACGTGACTTTTCTAAATTGATTATCCAAAATCTAATTGGATTCCAATGTTATTGTGTTTAACAGAGACACTAGAGTTACACAGACTTCGAAACTTAATTTCTAGTCAATATTTGAATATACATAATGGCTTCTTCATTTGCGTAAGAAACCTAATACTTTGTCGGCATCATAATGATCACAATGTGGGAAACGCTCATTCGAAACTTCCTCTTCATGATGAAAACCTAAAAGAAGTAACACAATGGCAGTTTTCCTTTACTTTGGTATACGATCATACATTGTTATTTTTTATTACTACACGTATTTAACTGTATGTATATGCATGATAATGATAACGACATCATGCAATAGTAATATTGGTTTAAATACTAGACAGTGAGAGCAAGAATGTGGTGAACTCGCAATCTATAATGGTTTCTCCTCTAATGTTTTTTCTAAAAACTAAATTTATAATATTATTTACATTCGTATAACATTTAATAATATGACTTGAATATATCACAACACATTTTTATGGTAGGTAAGGCAATCTTTGGGAATAACTCATTTTGAGTTGTTTTCTAATGAGTCGTAAAACATTTTCATGTATGTATAGGTATGGCATTTATGTTAGCATACTTTATTTTTCCCAAATATTTTTAATAGGTTTTAGAAAATCAATGGTCAACAAACTAGTTGACATTACATAGTTTTTTTATTTAATTAATGTATTTAATCATTACTAAAGTAATAAAGTTATAATTATTTGGATTTTTGATTATTATGTAAGTTATAGTGTATTTTGTATCTAAGGTGATTAATGTATAATATCTTTTTAGTACTCAATATTTTAGAGTTCTTTAAGTTCAAAATTTAAATGATTTTGTGTGAAGCAGTGTATTAAAATTTTCCTTCCATCTTTAAAGTAATTCATGGATAGATATTTATATAGATAATGACTTATACATGTAAAACATAATCTAATTGATAAGTTCAAAGAGTAATTAATTGTAGGATCCATCATTATTTACTCATTGTGAAAGGAAAGATGATACTTCATAAAAACTTAAATGGTGAGATTAGGAAACTATGTATTTCTTAGATGAGTTCCCAAGCTGTTTTCAATTCCATTCACATAATAATGTTGTCCCCCACCATTGATGATATGCTATATAAATATCATAGTGACATTCTAATATATGTATGTATAATTTATTTAATGCTCATAAAAACCACATTCATGCTTAAAGTTATTTTTGTTTGGAAGTAAACAACTAAAAGGAACATTTATGAGAAATTTAGAGCTCAACAAGGTAGACGATGTTGTAAGCCATCCTTACTATTACAAAAGGACCTTAATAAGATAGAAGTTGTTATTAAAATTCATTACTATTATCAAAGCACCTTAGAAAATAAATTATATTTGACTTGTATGTTATTCACGATTGAAATAATCCATATTTACAATAAATCTATATTTCCATGCATTAAAATTTGCATTCTTGGATTAAGTTTTGAAAAGTCTACCCAAAAAGTGTGTAGATTGCAAACTCAAATTAGTCCTAGCCAAAAATTACTTTTAGAACTAGTGACAACTATTAATTTTCTTCCTTTGGTTCCCCCTATGATTGATTTAGATTTTGTTCTGCATTAGCGGCATGCAATTGGTTGCAACTAGCCATAAAATGAAAATACGGCCTCAAATCGACAAAAAAAGGAATTTGTTGGACTTGCTTCGTAAGAGTGCCTTCAGGGAAACTCTTTCTCATGCGATCCATGGCCCACTACTTTTGTCTTTTATGATCATCAAAACAATAATTTTTCTCATGCAATGAAAATTTGTATTTTGGGGATTAAATCTTGGAAGCATGTCCCTCATGTATGTGCACACGAAGTTGACATTGGCATTTGTTAGAAACATTTTTTTAGAGATAAAAAATGTAATTTCACTGCTCAATTTTTTTTTCTTAGGACTAATTTTCCATGTATGTTTGAATGGATCTAGGTCATGATTTACAACTCACCATTAAAAAAAATTAGGTATCAAATTGATGAACCTTAGATTCCTTTGGAGGTATCAAATCGTATTGTATTTTTGGGTACCCATTTTTCATGACTCCCATCCATCAAAGCCTATATTCTTGTATTATTCCAAAATATAGTGTTTGTTTGCATTAGAGATAAATCAAAATTTTCATTTGGTAATAAAATTTTGAAAAATATTCCTTACACGCATGTGGACAACATACCTGCATTGGGCTTACCTAAGTATTCTTGATAGAATTAGGATCACAAAATTTTATGAGTGTTTAAAGATACTGTTATTGAAGAATAGGAACATGATAGGTCAAGATAACCTATCAAACAAATCGAAAAATTGGATTGAGGCAAAATTATTCCCATAGTGGTGGTATCACTAGAAAAATAGTTTGATTTGTAGTCCCATTTTCATGCACCTTGTTGTAATCCTCTTTTCCATTACACTTTAGGAAGAGAAATCATAACTCTAACTTCCTTTAATTCCTAGCATGAACACATTGATTTTCACCCTTGTATGGGCCTAGTTAGGCAATCCATCCCCCATGACATTGTCATCTTGTATACCATTTCTCCATGTTAGTCCACATCATGTTACTCACCCATAAAACTACAAAACATGCCTTAGTTTAGGGAGTGATGGAGCTAAATTTGTTTAGAGTGTGTCTTTCCCAAGGGGATAAGGTCGACCTAAGATGTCATGAGTTGGCTTGGGTTCAATAACTAAGGAATTTTCCTAACTCATCTTAGCCTAACTCGTCAATATACATCTTACCAGCTCTATGAGTGACTTATATAATGAGACAATCTTAAGGGTGAAAAGGAGGAGAAACTAACAAGAATAATGTTTTATGCTAGAATATTTATACTAGTAAGTCCTCTCATGTGTCATGAATGATCCCATTTTGTGGCTAAGAAAAGGGAGCATAAAGGTCAAGGATCAAGCAAGAGCACTCGATAACATAAGGTATACTTTTTATTTTATATCTACTTTATATAGAATATGAATATGATATGCATGTATATACGATGTATTATGATATCATAAAGTGTTTATAGTGATTAGATTCTCTTTCAGCCTAAGTTACCTTTCTTGGAGGAAAAGACATCATCCTTGTTTGTTTGTGTATGTTTGTAGGTGATTGGATTAGGGAGATGGAGTGGTATATCTAAGTTATAGTGGGATTTTCAACTACTAGAGAAGATTTATAACTTACATCAATATCTGATGGTAATAAGATATGTCACCATCTCTATTCTTTCCATCAAATGGAATGAGTAATCTATGTCAAGCCCATGGAAGTTGATTTCTTGTTCTATCCACCATCTCCAAAATCCCAAGGAAAGATCTCTAGGAAAATAATCCAGTTTTCTTTGAGAAAATTTTAGGAAAATAGAATTAGCAACTTCACAAGGGAAAATTCTCTAGTGCTTGTGTTTTCCTTCTCTTTTGCATATCCATTGATTTTGATAGTTTATGCATAGTTATCTTAATTGTGATCTCCTCTAAGTATGTTTCTGTCCATATCCACAATTTATGACTTATATATGTGTCTCTCTCTTCTTAAAAAATCAATATTATGACTTATTCATTCCATACTAGTGTTAAGTACAAAGCAACAATATCCTCCCATCGCCTCCTACTAGTTTTTTGTAGAGTGTTTGCTAGACAACTATGGGAGCAATCACCTATCAAAGATGGATTTTTGTGGAGATATATTTGCATTTTTATTTCTAAGACTTGGATATGTAATTGTCTACTTGTTAATGAATTGATATATCTCATATATAATTTGGATCTCTTCTCCCATAAGAATATTTTAATTGACCTTGAACTCTACCTAATTTTTGGTAAGTTTTTTCCATCTATCATTTTCCTTGTCTACTGATTGACCTTTTAATTATTTATTTAACGTTGTGAGTTTAATTTGATCTACTTAGCCATTGTTTTTCCCTTTCTAATCTAAAGAGTTACAAAGAAAATCAAACATTATGGTGTATTAACTCTTTCTCCTTTGCTATGATTTGGGTATGTTTAACTCTCTAGAACATTTAGGATTAGCTTTTTGGGTTATTGCAGTGTGTTATAGATTTCATTTTGTCTCATATGATAGGTTATAGTTTACATCTCATTATTTCAAAACAATAGCTTGGTGCTTTTGAGTGCTTTTATTTGGTTCCTTTCCTTTTTAATCTTACACTAATTGAAGTGATTTGTGAGTTGAGTTTCGAATTATTTTCTTCTGGACATTTTTAGTATATCAAGTGATTATTGAGAGAGTTTATGAAGCTTCATTTGCTACTTGGAAAAGGGAAAATAACTCTCTACCCTTTTCTTGCTAGTTTTCATTGAAATGAAATGTGATTTCATCCTTCATACAATTTGCATATTGTATTAGTTTTGAGTGTCTTAAACACCATCTTAGTTGCAATCCATGCCCCTAAGTAAATAACATCCATAAAATAAATAAGTAATAAAATGAACGTATAATTTTTGGTTATAGCACAACAACAATAACTTAAGGGTGTAGAGACTTGAAATAGGTTTAGGGACAACACTCTTCAAGGCCACAAAAGTAATATAGTTGAACTAAAGAGAATAATTAATTATCACATAAAAAACTTGCAAAATTCACATTGGGAACTTTTGGAGTGACATCCCTACTCGCATGCTACTAGTGTTCATTGTGTTGTGTGCACCGATGTTCATTGTGTTGTGTGCATCTGACATATTTTGAGAAGAAAGTGACACAATGAGAAATTTATTGAGGATTTTCAACCTTAGTTAACTTTCCCATGCATATCATCCCAATCACGCAAGTCCCTCTTATCGTTTGGTTGTGAAGTTGTAAACTTGATGGCCTACCTTTAGGGTTGACATTCAAATCCATCAAGATCATTTGAGCTAATAAAGAATTCTATCAGAAGGTTATGGTGATAACTCCTCAGATAGAACACTAAAGCACACCGCTCACAAAGAGATCATAGATCAATAAACCAGTATTCTTGATGTGGCTAAAACCCTCAAGGAGTGAAACAACCCACGGCTTGAGCCAATGCCACCACTTAAGGTAATTTATTAATGTAAAAGAAAGAAATTTTACATAAGCTTCCCTCATAAGCGGTCACCCTACAAATGGCCATTCATGCTCTTTAAATAGAGATCATCGACCAATCGAGTGTTAAGCCACGATCAAGTGTCGGTAATACCAAGAATGAACCATCGGATAACTTCATCTCTACAACATATTGTGACCGTCACATTGTAAGTTAAAAAACTACATAGTAAAGAAACACACTTTACTTAACTCTACACTAGACCAAGTTATACTTAACTATTTCCAATGTGTTGAAATATCCTAACATCCCTCCTTAAGAACATCTTCAGATAGGATTGAAGGAGTTACAAATATGACACAATAGGAGAAGAAAGGAGGAATTAGAGCCTATCCCCCCTTAGTGAAAAATTCTTGAAGTCCAACCATAAGTCAAAGTTTAGTAAACTTCACCTCTATGAGAACCTTTGTAAATATGTATGCAACTTGATCATCGGTTGAACAATGTTGTAATTCAAGAACATGGCCATGAATGAGATTTCTGATGAAGTGCATGTATAGTTCAATGTCTTTGTCACACCGATGTTGGAATGGATCTTTTCATAGTTGAATGGCACGTTGATTATCACACCAAAGCGTAGTCAGATGCTGCTTCTGAAATCCAAACTCTGACATGGTCTAACGAAGCTACATGGCTTATTTACTAGCTTCTATAGTGCCACAATACTCTACTTTGGCTAGAGAAAGAGAAATGGCACTTTGTTTCTTACAATAACATGTAATAGGTCCAGAACCAATAGTGAACAAATAACCTGGAGTAGACTTCTGATCATTAGGGTCACTAGCCCAATTGGAATCAGTAAATCAACCAATAGATTTGACTATCAAACCAAAGTGTAGTCAGATGCTACTTCTAAAAGCCAAACTTTGACATGATCTGAAGAACCTACATGGCTTACTTACTAGCTTCTACAGCGCCACAATACTCTACTTTTGTTGGAAAAAGAGAAATAGCAATTTGTTTCTTACAAGAACATGTAATAGGTCTACAACCAATAGTGAATAAATAACTTGCAGTAGACTTATGATCATTAGGGTCACCAGCCCAATAAGAATTAGTAAAACCAACCAATAGAGGAGATGCTTCTGCACTGTAATGAATCCTAAACTCAACTATACCTAAGACATAATGAAGTATTCTTTTACCTTCTTTCCAATGACTTTCATGTGGATTTTTCATAAACCGAGCAATAAGGCCAACAATAAAGAAACATTTAGGATGAGTATGGGTTAGATACAAAAGTTTTCCTACAAGATGATGGTATAAGGTAGCATCAACTTCATGAGAAGTACAAGTGACTAAAAGTTTGGCTCCAGACTGAAAGGGAGAAGGGGTTGGCTTATAGTCTTCCATGTGAAAGTGGTGTAGAAGAACACATGCATACATGTACTGGGAAAGGGAAATACATTCCTTGGATTGCAAGACTTCAAGGCCAAGAAAATAATGTAAGTTTCCTAAGTTTTTCATTTCAAATTGCTTTTTAAGGTTGGACTTCACATGGTTTATAATATTGGGATCACTACGAGTAAGGATAAGATAATAAACATAAAGAACAAGAATGATAAGAGACTTACCCGCTTTCTTGCTGTAGATAGTATTGTCAGAATGACACCTACAAAAGCCTGTATCTAAAAGAAAGCTATCCATTTTGGTATACCAAGACCGAGGGGCTTGCCTGAGACCATAAAAGGATTTATTAACCCGACATACAAGGCTGGAGTATATTTGTATAAAGCCAAGAGGTTGTTCCATATAGATTTCTTCATGTAAGTCTCCATGCAAGAAGGAAGACTTAACATCAATCTGATGGACTTCCCATTTGAAAGAGGTAGCAAGGGAAAGAAGAAGGCAGATAGAGTTCATTTTGGCAATAGGGAAGAAGGTTTCATTATAGGTAATTCCTTCAATTTGTGAAAATCCCTTAGCAACAAGAAGAGCTTTATGTTTGTCAACTTTTCCATCTGGTCTAAACTTGGTTCTATAAACCCATTTGCATCTAAAACGTTTTCGTCCCTTTGGAAGAGGAACAAGATCCCATGTATCATTTGCCAACAATCAACAATATTCTTCATTCATAGTTGCTTCACAATATGGATGGCCTGAAGTTTCTGCAAAGATGTCAGGATCATTATTCGTTAAAGCTTGAGCCAATAAAGAAGAGCCTCTATCGAACTAATAATGTGTACATCACTGATCTGTAGGATCACCTGCAAGAGAACATGTTACATCCCGAGTAGCACAGACCCATTTTGTGAGATGAGGAGCCGAAGGAGGATCCTGAGAAGGTGGGGGAGGATTTTCATCCTCGTTATCATCATCTGAAGAAGAAATATTTTCAGAATTAGGAGGGATAGAGAGAGGTGGCACATTCGTTGAACTAGGCTCGTAGGCCGAAATATTTTCGACAAATGTTACATCTCTTCTAATGATAAAATTTTTGGACTTAGGGGAAATAAGTCTATATCGTTTGACATCTTTAGAATATCCAACAAAAATACATTTTTCACTCTTAGGTTATAAATATTTATGTTTCTCATCTGGATTATGTGCCCATGCTTCACTTCCAAAAACATGAAAGTGACTTACATCTGGTTTAATTAAGCTCCATGCTTCCTTTGGAGTTATATTATTTAAAACCTTAGTAGGAATACGATTTACTATGTAATTTTCACAGTTAATTGCTTCCTCCAAAAAATTAAGACTAAGTCCTTTAGAATGAAGCATACAATTAGCCATATCTTTTAAGGTACAATTATTCCTTTTAGCTACACCATTTGTTGTAGAGTATATGGAATAGTATGTTGCATTTCAATTCCATGGTCAAAGAAAAGCTTGATGAATTTGTTGTTAACATATTCTCTTCCATTATCAGATCTTATCTTAAGAAATTGATGTCAAGTTTTTTTCTCAACAAAGGCCTTAAAGGAAAGAACGTGTTAAATACTTCACTCTTGAATTTTAAGAAGTATACCCATGTGCATCTGGAGAAATCATCAATGAAAGTTAAGAAATACTTGTAGCCAGAGAATGAAACAACTGGAGGTGGACCACATAAATCACTATGCAAAAGTTTTAAAGGGGCTGAGCATGCCAAGAGGCACATTTTTCAAAACTATCCCTATGATGTTTTTTGAGTACACATACAAAACAAACACCATCTCTACAAGATACCATAGGAAGACTTGTCACCATATTTTCTTTACATAGATTTTGAAGGGAGCGATAGTTTAAGTGACCAAATCTCTCATGCCAAACTTTTCTCACTTCATCATTATGAGCACAAAATACTGATGGAAGAGCTAATGACCCAAAGTTGTTAAAATTATACAACCTTGTAGAATCATCAGCAATTGGAGTAGCTAAAATCTGTCTAGGATCTCTTAGGTCCTTAATTACAACATCGTGAGGGGAAAATTCAATGGTTTTACCTTCACCTAAATGAGTTATCTGATATATAAATAGAATGTTGCAAGATAAGGTTGGAACACATAATACATTATTAAATTCACCATTGTCTAGATGAATAGTTCTAGCCCCTACAACACTAAGAGATTTATCATCACCAACATATATATTTTTGGTGTTACAATCATTTAAAGAAGAAAACATGGCATTGTTTTTGGCCATGTGATAAGAAGCTCTAGAATTAGTGAGCCACTCATGAGAATGAGAAGAAGAAGATACATTTAGTGCATAACCAAACCGAGATGCTTGATAATGACATGCAGAAACTGTTATTCCTAAGGATGAATTTGAAGTTTAAGAGTGGTCCAAATGGATGTTACACTTCTTCATTGCTACTTCCAAGGCTTCCAACTTCTTAAAGCGTTTGGGATCTAAATGGCCATCTCGATTACAAAATTTGCAATGTCTATCAGTCTCCTTCCCTTTGTTCTTATTTCCCTTATCATTTTGTTGAATTGATTTTTCATTTTGAGACTGAAATTTCTTATGACCCCTGTTTGGTTTAGGACCATTCTTTTTAGGATACTTCTTCTTAAGATTCTTTTAATTTGGTTGTTTCTCAGTGGCTAAGGCTTTGTTAGAAGAGTTTCCAAGATTAAGAAGATCGAGATGTAGGTTTTCTTCTTGTTCTCTTATTAAAGAATCACAAAAGGCATCAAAAGAGGGGGAATTGTAGTCTTGTCCTTGAGAAATGAAGGCTTCTCCATTAGAATGGAAGCTACAAACAAACACAGAGTAGGTTGGTCCCAACATAGTAAGAATGGAATAGATAAGGCTACCATCTTATTTCTTAACCTTAACACATTACAAGAGAAGTCTAAGGGTCTTGAACTTGGAAAAAAAATATTCAATGGACGAAAAATTATTGGGGTCCAATGTAAGAAACTCATTTTCGAGTTAATGGGCTCTAAGTTCATTTTTTATTTCAAAAACTTTATTGAGTTGTTTCATTACTTCACTAGGGGCATCAAGTTCTGCGATATGAAGTCTAAGGTCTAGAGAACTAGACATCCCTATCAAACCATGTTCTTAACCTTGCCTATTCCCATTTGGTTGCCTTATCTTCATCTTTAGGTTTAGTTTCTTGGCCTGAGGCTATTCTGTAAACACATTTACTTCTAACTAAAGCCATAATGTAGGATCACCATTGGAAGTAGTTGGTGCTATCAAGAATAACTTGGCATGGACTTTCCATTTAAATGGAAACTAAATCTATAGATGTTGAAGCTAAGTGTTCCAATGGAAAGATCTTGAAAAATTAGGCTGATTAAAAAAAACGGCTCTAAGAATGGCTTCCAAATGAGGAAGTTATGGCTTTTTGAAGAAAAGTTTTTGAAGATGTCGATGAAGTGCGTGAATGTGAGGAGGCGAATGACAATGTTATATTTAAAAAAAAATCTCTCCCATTTCCAAAATTAATCTAATTAGCTCACTTTAAAAAATAAATATGTGACCAACCTTTATAAATAAGTGAAAGTCACTTTTACAATGGTACTTTATGAGCTACCCACTAAATTCTAACATAAATAAATGATAAAGAGACTTTAGAATTATAAGTGGCTCACTTTTTATAATGGGTGACAACACTTTTACATAAAGTAACTTTAAAAAGTAAGTTACATGTGCTTTTTGAAAAAGTAACTCAACAAAAATAAAAACTTGAACTCAAGACCTCCATTCTCATAAAGTAACTTTGGACCAAGTGAACTAGTTTTAAAGGTTAGTAATTTTTGGAAAAGAGGAAGGCTATTTTAAAAAGTTACTTGAAAAATATTGTTTTTCCTACAAAAAAAAAAAACACACAACCCAGCAAAGATATACAAAAAAACCAAACCTTATGGCTTGAAGTTAGCTTTCGATAGAAACTAAATATTTTCCTCAATGTTTCTCATTTTCTGAGATCACAATAAGATGGGGCAAAAAAGAGCATATGCATGAGAAATACCTTTCCTTTTTGTTTTTGATTTGCCTAGATCGCAAAGAGTCATGGTGTAAAGAACCTACGCATAAATGAAAGGTATATATCCAGTCATTATATATTTGACTATTATTTCACTATATACTCACATAACTATATACCAACATAGATTCATCTTAAGTATGGACCTATGATCAAATTTCATCATGTGAAAAATTATTTAGAGTGAAAAATACAATCTGTTAATTTTGATTATTTAAATTGTATTTTTGAATGCTAAATAGAGTATATATAGGATGAGATAAAAAAATTTAACCATAAAAACTTAATTTTTCATGATACATACATAAAGTTTTTTAAATGCTATATAATATATATGTAATTGACATTAAAATATTTTACATAACTTGTACCTCGAAACATTTTATTGAACAAATTAAAATGATTTTTTATTATTAATATATTTTTGAGTATATGCCAATATTAATTCTTATCAATATATTTGACTTTAATCGACATTGAATATTTTTTTATTTGCCACATTAAAATATTTTATTTAACCAGTTTGTTTCTATATATAGTATATATGAAGTTGATATGGATATAAATTAGTTAATATAGATCTTCAAATAGTTTATTTAAATCTTTGATTGAAATATTTTTTAAAAGTATAAGATCTAAACATCTTACTCACACATTTTTCTACTTCTAATTAATTTACAACATATTAATTTTTTTCATTAGAGCAGACAACATTTTTCTATTTAGGGCAATTTTCAATTTTTCTTTTTACTTTAAAGAGGGACGGACAGACATACATACCTAAACATACCCTCATGGTTTGTATGATGAGCTTCCCTACTCAATTATCATTGTATATATAAAATATATAACATAACATATATATAACTTGAGTGGGGCTAATGGTTAAGAACATGTGTTTCCTCCTAAGAGGTCATAGGTTCAAAACCAAAGGGGGGTAGAGTATGTATGCCTTCGTAGACTTAGCGGTCAAATCACTGCGTGACCACCTCCCTTGTCCCACAAACAAAGAGATCTCATACACCAATTTGGTTTATTGCTTAATTGTGACCTTAAAATTGGATATATATATATATATATACACACACACACACAAAATTTTAATTTACTTATATAACATCTCTTTCTCAAACATATATTTTTATAACATAACATAGTTCTATAACTATTTAGTTCATAGCATAAAGTTATAATATAAAATTATTTAACATAACACATATATATATATAACATAGCATGTAACATAACTATAATTATTTGTGAACTAAGAGATATATATATATTATAGGGTTATAACATATCACATAGCTAGATATATTATTGTTATATATATTTTGTTTATAACATAACATAGAATTTTCTATAACTATTTAACATGTATTTAACATTTAAAACATAACATCAAAATATTTAACATGATGATGATGGTGGTGGTGGTTAATGTCCACTGAGACCAAATTGGTCTATCGGACCTATAATTTTCTTAATTTTTAATTGTCTGGCTCCTCGTCTTTCTTAGCGAGCTTGGTGGTGTAGCTTTCTTTTTCTTCTCTACGGTCTTCCAATTTTCTTTATCTTTCATCTCCTTTGTCTCTTCTGGTTCTTGGGACATTGGTGTCTTAGCTTCGCGATCTATTGTGTTTGACCTTTTGGAGATAGTCAGAGAAGAAGTTTGGTCTAGGAGATCTGCCTTGCTGTTAAATGAAGATTTATTTTATAAGGTATTCAAAAACTCGTAACTATTGATGCTCGAGGGGTTGTTGGGTTCACTTTTTTGTTGTTGGGTAGGGCTTTCCCCTGCTTGTCTTAAGAGTTGTTTCTTTCTTGCCTGATTTCTTGTAATTTAGAGTTTTCTCAAGAGTATTCTTCTTGGATGACAACGTAGTGTTCTTTTTGTGCTTCTTCCCACCATGTATATTTGTGGTGATTTTTTCTACTAGAATTTTTCTCGGAGGCTTTTGGGCAATTTTTGGCTAGGTGGCTTGTCTCAAAGCAGGATCGACATCTAAAGAGGACACTTTTGTAATCGAGTTTCTACTTCCACACATAGTCTTTACTTGTTAGGTGTATTTCATCTAGGAATCTGGCGCTGAAGTCCATTTCCAAACAGATGTGTGCATAGGTGGTTCTGGCATATTCCTCTGTTTCTAGGCACCTACAGTAAAATTTCCCAATTGCATTTCCAATGGCTTCTAGCGAAGAGAAATTCCAGATATGCAATGGTAGGTTTGGCAATCTCATCGAAACTGGTGCTGGGGTTATGGCTGTTGTTGAGGGATCGAATGATGGGTTCCATGGCCTCATGAATAGGCCCGATTTATCCCAAGACCAAAGGCCGAAATCTAGAATAAATTGTCTGCTTTCAAGGTTTTGAAAATCTACTACAAAGAAACCTCTAGAATAGGGGTAGATATTAATTGCATCAGGAATTAGAGGCTTCCATACCTCCGAGATCCAACCGTGGAGAGCTATCAGCTGCGGCCAAAAACCATTGAATCGGTAGATTAGTGCACTCTCAGAGAGATTCAAAGCCTCATCGAGTGATGCTTGGACCACCTAGATAATGGGAGCTAGGGCTTGACTGACGATATGGGCAGGAACATGCCACCCAGAGGTGGACGAAACTGAACCAGCATAGCTTTATAATTATTTAATATAATGCACATATAATATATAACATAAATATAACCACGAGTCATTTAAAACCATATATATGTGTGTGAGATGTTATATATATATATAAAGTTATAACATCTTCTATATATATATATAATATATATATATATATATATATATATATATATATATATATATGTATGTATGTATGTATGTATGTATATATATATATATATATATATATAACATAATTCTATAACTATTTAACATAACATAACATATAACCATAACTAGATAGTTTATAATATGAAATTTATATAACTAGATACATAACTTAAATATTATACTATAATATCATATCGTTATATATATAAACGATATATATATATCACTGTAACATGTTCATGGTGAATAATTATAACATAATATAACATTTAATATAGCATAATTATTAAAACATATATATCTATATATCTATATATATATATATATATATATAATATAATATATATATATATATATATATATATATTTCAACAATGCATTATTGATAGATACATTAAATCCATCATCAAAAGTGCATTTGGTCTAGTAAATAAAAGCAATTACACTCAAGTTTCTAATTTGTACCATATTGTTTCATTATGTAGTGTGTCATACAAGAAACATTGTATTCATATGCTTGCACCTAGTACATGTCTTGTAGCAAAGTCAAACATTAAGAGCCTAAAGTCTATTGTAGTATTTGGTTCGTATGAAATTTTATTATTTTGGTAAATAGGTTTATTTCAACTTTCTACATATAGATTTTCATATTTACATGCCATGAACAAAATGAATTATTTAGAAATGAGAAAAAGTGTGAGGGTAGATTTTATCACTTCTTTCAGTTGTGTTTAAATGGATTTCAATGTACTTTCGTTGATAAATTATCAAAAAATGTAATGTAAAGTTTAGGACATCCAGCTAGATTATTCTTCTTGAGTTTAGAAATGTTTTATTGTCAACATTTTTTCTTGGATTAGTTTGTATGTAATATGTTGAGGCATCCCATATATGCACCCAAGTGTAGGCCATTGTAGTGCAAGAGGGTCTATTATATGTGGCCAGGCTTGTGATTAATCATGTAGCCCACGGAGAGTTCATGTTCCTCTCGCAAATTTTGCCTCTCACACCCGTCAAAGTGTCAAAGGTAATGTTTTTGTCACTATTGATGATCATGCTATGTCTAATTGACATTCTTTGCCCATTTCAGGGAAACCTCTTGCATTTTTAAAAACTCTTTAAACTTCATGTTGTTATGACTTGAAATTGTCATTAATTTTTAAATTATCTTCAAATGATGTGTTTGAGTTTAATGTATATGTTATTATGCTAGTTTGTTAATTCTATATATATTAATTTATGCTTATGATTTACAAGTCCTTAGAAGGCCAAAGTTGAGTATTAGAGTACAACATCGATCCCTCTGTCGGGTGATGCTACAACTCAGATCACACTAGAGGATGTGACGACCCATATACATGAATCACAACAAAAATAAAGAAGACCCTTGCCAATTCATTGACTAAACTTGCATTGTATTTGATGATGGATAACATGTCTAGGTTGATTGATACATATCAGAGGTTAGGCTCACATAGCCACATATTAAAATTCATACATGAGGTGAGGAGGCATGAGGTTAGAGGCATATATTATTGAGAGGTAGTGAAAGAGGCCACCGAGGACACTAATGTTCCTAGGGAGTTGTTCAATATCCCTCTAAATCTCCTTGCTAAAAATAAATGTTAGTTCCCACTGAAATGTTTTAGTAATGTTCATGTAACAACATTCATGTATGATAGATTCGTTGGAGCATGGGGAAAGTTCCCCAACCATGACTAGGTCACAATTTATTTTTCTAAGCATTTATATACAAATTGTTTGTTCCATATGAGGCTAGATTAACTGATACTGGATCTCATTATTATGGTACTGACATGGGACGTACTTGTGAGTGCGAGGGGGCTCATAGGGACCCTCGAGATGTACCTGTGATGTAGGAAAGTGTTCGCTTTGTGAACAAAGGCAACCCGTCTAGCCTTAGAGTGGGTCTAGTCATAACAAAGACAGATCAACAATTGATTTCCTTAAATAGTTATCATTGGAGGCCTACCTCAACCGGTGGTCGATGAAGTTTCATTGCACTGCTCCAACTTCTGCTTCCTTCTCCTCAACGAGTGATTAACCTGAAACAACACAAAGGAAAAATAACAAGGCACGTAACCATGCACATAACCAGGAAACAACAATGATCTATTTACTCATAAAGTTAAGAAGTCATGAGCTATCAAGTAAATTACATACAAGACATAGGAAAACACCATTGATTGTATTAATAATGAATCAAGAGCAAGCTTACAACCAAGTCTTAACGTCACAAGCCTTCTCAAAGGGTCCAGCCAGTATGTTTCTCAAGCATTCACTTTTCAAGGATGAATCTCCCAATATATAATGTCTCTCCCTTTCATTCATAAGGTTTAACACAGAGTTAAGGGCACTCCACAACTTACCACAAGCTATCTGTTAGCGCTTGGAATTCACCTAGGCTAAGATAGACAAACTCTCAAGGCTACATCAAACCATTTCACCTCGTAGCTAGCCCTACGAGGTATGAGAAGGCTCTCTCGGGTCAGATTCGGTAGATCTTTCAATATGATAAGCTGACCAATTAGGAACAAGGATTTTAGGCTAGTAAACTGATATGGGAGATTGGTTTAGAGTTTTTGGATTTTTTGGTGGCAATTGGAGGGAGTGCAATTCAGGGTGCGGGGATTGAGCTCAGTTTTTGCAGGTGATTCCTTGGGGCAAGGTAGGAATCTATGCTGATGCCTTTAGTTTGAAAAAGATGATCAAGGAGGAAAGGAGAAAGCTAAAGAGGGCAAACAATGGATTTGAATCCTCTCTAGACGGTGGAAAACATAAAATTTAAACAAAATTGAAAGCTGAGCATGGCATGCATGAATTCAAACTTTATCACTTCTTTTGTTTAAATAGCAGCAAGAGATTAAGGAATGGAACACATAAACACACTTACAATAACAGTAGGAAGCACACCATCAACATAATAATCCACAAGAATCCACAATGAAGTCTGCAAAACCCTGGCCTTCCTTTTTCCTCAAATTGCAGAAAATACAAGTCAATAATACAATAGCACTTCTCCCTCTAGAGTCCAACCTTCCAACCTCTCAAAATGACTAAGAAAACACATAATATAGGCAAGCTAACCTCTTCCCTTGCCTCTAGGGGTCGAGCTCATCCTTCTAGGAGCAGTTTGAACTAATTCCAAACTAAGCACTAGATAATAGGCAGCTCAACAACTTGCCTCTATTACTTAGCTAACTGATTCATGCATGAAATATTCACTATTTACATCAAAGAAGCTTCTAGAAGAGGTAAAGAAGAGTAAAAGTATCTAATGCCATGAAATTTACACAAAAATCCATCAATTACATGCCCAAATAGTCAATCCAAGTGAAAACTGTGCTCAACTGGCCGAACTGGTCAAAAACAGGTAAATTTTGCTCTACCGGTCGCACCTCTGGCTCTACCGGTCGCACCTTTTGGCAGCGCTGTTTGAAGGCATTCCCGGAGTCCAAATCAGATGCAGGATAGCTCATTGGAAAGGTCTGGAAGTCTACTTTCCAACCCAACCGGAATGTCTGAATTTGGAGTTGATGTGACCCCTCAAAAATCAAATCTCCCAAGACTGCTTTCTGTAACTCAAAAAGTGGGCAGAAAGTCAAAATTTGGCTGTATTTTGAGCTTTTGGGTGCCCAAATCTCCACAAAAATTTGAAATCCTTCCATAGACAAGTGTAATTTTACATGACAAATCCAACCATATAAAGTTTTCCCCGTTCCGAGCTGTATCGACTACCGGTCTCGTACGGGGTGAGACCGATAGAATGGCCAAAACCTGTTAAATTCCCAAAAAATTCACAAATGACAAAAATTTCTCCAAATTTCTTGAAATTTGGGCTGGGAGTCCCCAATCAAGTACCATGCTCATTCAAAGAGGCTTTGGCCAAAATTTGGAGTGGATCGGGCGTTTTCTTTCGTTTTTGTGCTTTGGCCAACCGTCCTTGGAGCACCTTCATTCTCGCCGGTATTTTTGACATTGCTTTAAAACCATGACACCTGTGCAAAAAGTGAAGGAGGTTTTTCTTCTTTGGCATGTTGTGGACAAAAACCTCTCTCAGTTTT
>APFE031525005.1:20924-33493 GCA_000404065.3 Pinus taeda
CAAGCTTCAAAGTACTGAAAGGGTTGTTCCTAAGTTGACTTCTTGGATAATGAGTTGTTGTCGACAAGAAGTAACTTGTCGTAGGAGGGCCTTAATGAATCCCACATCTACAACATGGAATGGAGCAAATGATTTTGTGGAGGTGAAAACGATCTGATGATACAGGGTTCAGGGTGGCGGTCATGAAAGAATGAAGGGTGAAGGTATTGCAGTGGATGAGACACAAGATGGGTTGGTGAATTCTCTGATCGGCTTCTCTTGAACATATCGGCAACACTGAAATGGATTGGTAGCGTTAACCCCAAAGATGGATGGTATGATGGACCAATGCTAGTATGACCGGTGAATGGAATAACCCAACCCGACTCAATCATGGTGATGGAGTGAAAGTGTCATGTTCAAGAGTGACTCGCTACCAATAAAGCTTCTTCAAGTTTTCTTCCCAATTTTCCCCAGTCGTTGTTGACCAGTACCTCTTTATTTTTATCAAGCTTGAGGAGAATAACATATGCTTGTTCTATAATTTTCCCTTCAGGCAAACCCATCGCTATGTTTTAACGAGCCTAGCGACAATGAAACTTGTTCTTGTCTCTACGGACAAGTTTGTCGCTATTGGTTTTAACAAGTTTAACGACAAAGACAACTCGGTCCTTTTTCAATTTAGAGAGTCTGAAAAGGGACGGAAAGGAAACTCTAATAATCCTTTTTTGTCATATAATCCCTTAAGTCTGAAAAAGTATAAAATAATACGAAAGGGATAAATTTTCGATAGTTTTAACGAGGCAAACAAGACAAGCACTCGATCTTTTTGTGTAATAATCCCTCAGGTCCAAAAAGATTAAAATCTAGAGGAGGGATAACACTTCCGATAGCTTTAATGAGCTGGAGAGACCAATTTCTCGGCAATCTCTTCATATTTTACGAGTCAGATGAAAAGAGCTTAAAGGAGACTCGTTTTTTAGGAATGAGTGATATTTTTGGGTAGCTACTAATTCCAGGTAAGGCTTGGAATTTTTCAATCATGGCAGTGTCACAAGGATGGCTAACAGAATCACTCGTCGTAGTTGTTCCTCAAAAGGGTAAACAATCAAATGGAGGCGTATGATCGACTAAAACAGAGTGGAGTTGATGGTAAGAACACGACCAGGGCTCAAAAGCTGATGATATTGCATTCGCAATGGTTATTTACCGGAGTTTGGTTCATTTTTTAATGAGCTTAAACTCTGGGGGAACATTTGCTCATTACTTAGGTTTAATTTTTAACGAGATTGAACTTCACATAAAAACTACACGTGATAATGGTCTTTGATATTCGACCCATTGTTAAAACTATGTTCTTTTGATGGTCGTACTACCTGTTTAATTGCTCCATCAAACTGATTAGAAATGAGAATACATGCTTGAAAAATGAGTTAAAACAATAATACCCTACTCAAATTACGTGAAAAGTAACTTAGAAGTAGTTTTTTACCCCTCATTTTACCATTTCATTTGAGCTTGAGATTGTTGGAGTTTTGGAGGTGTTTTCCCCCTTGATTTTCACTAGCTGATTCCTGAAAATTCTGTGGACGATTCTTGGTGCTGTCTGGACCAGGTAGGAGCTAAACATGTGCTCTTTAGTTGCATTCTTTCCTTTTTGAATTCTGAGCATGTTTCCCTGCTTTTCTGAGCCTCTGGGGTTTGAACAATTCGTTCTACCCCCATCGCACCTTGTGTATATCGAAAGGTGCAATGCATACTGGGCTGGCCATTGGCCAATCAGTATGCATCGCTCTCAGTACACAATTGGGTTGCGATGGGCGCAAGGAGGGAAACTTGTGCACTATTTTTTCATGGAAATTTTGCCTGTTTTTTGCCAAATCAGGATCCTAACTCTTCTCTTGTTTGTTTTCAGAGATTGATCAGATCAAAATGGTTGTTACATGGTGAGAATACAAGCATGAAGAAGAGGACATGGTTGCTTTACATGATCCAGGTACAATAACTGCATTGCGGAACTGTGGTTTACTCAAGTTATTCTGCATCTCTAGTATGAGGCAACAAATTGTTGCAATATTTCCTTGATGCATGGGATCCTACCAACCAGGTGTTCCAGATCAGAGGCAAATCCATCCCCTTTACTATCGTGGACATCTACTTTTTGACCGGTTTATTGAGGCATGGTGCCCCTCTCTCACTATCAGGTTCCGCCTGTGGGGGCGAATCCGTGAGGGATTATATTTGCCGATACTGTAGAGAAGGATCTTAGCTGAGCAGGGATGGCAAGATCAACATCTGAGATGTCACTGACTGGTCCTTGAGAACCATCTTGTTCACCTTTGCTAGACGAGCTGGTAGTGCAGCTCTTCACTTGGCCAACGGATCCTATATGCAGTATGCCTTAGAATGCCTTGAACCGAAGGTGTTCAACTGGTGTGATGCAGTACTTCCGAAGATAAAATAACAACTTACCAAGGTGAAAAATGGACGATCCAAGAACTTTGGCTATGGTTCCATTTTGATCACTTTCGCCTTGGAGAAGATCCCATTGACGCAGCCGCAGCACATTTCACTTGGTTTGGCACCACTGACTGAGCCACGGATGCAGAGATGGGTTGACCTTATGGCCCGACATGCTGGTCAGCCATAGATTTCTTTCTCTGATGCCTTCTTTGAGTGGTTCAACCATCAGGAGATGGTTTATGTTGAGTATCCGTATGCTGGTATGGATTTCCAGGGTGACCCAGATTTGGTGCTGTCGGTTGGTGAGCAATGGAGTGCTATAGGTAAAATTTCTGACCATATCCCTATTTATTGCTTTTATAATGTTCCTGTGCTTTCTTTTATCAAGACTAATCAAAACTCATGTGCTCATGCAGATATCAGACCAGTGCGACCAACAGTGCGCCTGAGAGCACCAGCTGTCGTTCCAGCAAGAGAGGTTGTAGGGAGGGTTATCCCTCGCAACCTGGATGTGTCCGAGACTCTTGCAGCATTGCAGGATCAGATCGAAGGCCTCACTCTTGATATCCCAGATGTGAGGACTGACAAGCTACCTTTGAGATTACAGCGACATACTATTGGCGTGCCACGTCGATGGACTAGGCTTTTAAGCATGATTTGATAGGCGGTGACTTGTTATCACTAGCACCGTTAGACTAGGGTGCCCCCTAGTATTTTGAGTTTTTGGGTCATTTGACCGATTTTGTCTTGGAGAGAGAACACTATGTGTAAACCATAAACAGTTATATATATATTTTTTATTTTCAGAGCTTCATTTTGTTTGAGTTACATGATCCTTATGCAAATATTGATGAAATGCTTTTCTTTTATAAATGTCGCAAATGTCTATCTAACACATAATTTGCTAATGAATCTATTAATGTGTTTAAGTTTCTGGAAATATGTTGATATTGGATAGAATCGACTTGTCTTTCCAAAATCTTGACCCTTAGGAACATGTGATAGATAGTTGGATTCCATACAGAATAGATACCGGTGAGCTGTAAAATGACAAGCTATGAGTCTAGCCTGACAACAAGTTGGCATATGCCATGTGTGATGGCATCAAAGAGGAGCTCTATCAACGCATTGTATTTAGTGATGTTGTTCATTGATCGACCAATACATACCCCTCTAAACTTACTAACTCACCGATTGGATCAAATATGGCCCAGGCCGTAGAAGATAGGTTCTGCAAACTACGGCTTGCTCCGTCGGCATATCCAACAAATGATTCCAATGGGTTCTACTTCTATAAAAAATGCAAAAGTGGATTACCTAACCAAAACCAATTGCTCTTAGCGAAAAAAAAAAATGTAACAAAAGCATAGGGGTTACTATACTGAGTTAAGCATAGTAACGCTTAAGGTACAACCCGTTGCGGGGTTGCACCAATGGAATCCCATCATAATCCACTAACTCATAGGCTTCTTTTGCTAATACATGCTTAACAATATAGGGGCCCATCCATAAAGACTGGAACTTACCTGCTCCCAATTTATCGGATCCTGGTCGTAAAGTAAGACTAGGTCACCTTCTAAGAAGACACGAGGTTTGACATTCTTGTCAAACTGCACCTTGACTCATTTCTTATGTCCTTCGTTAGCCAAGGTGGCATCACGATGAGTTTCATCCAATTGGATTAATTCCAAGAAACGATCCTCCTCTTCTGAAGTTCCGGGGAGGAGATCGATTACGAGTTTGAGGGACAAGATTTCACACTGAACTAGTAAGATTGCTTCCAAGCCATACACCAGTTGAAAGGGTGTAAACCTGGTCGCATTCCTCACCGATGTCCGGTATTCCCATAAGGTTGAGTACAGGATTAGGTTCCAACTCTGTTTATGGACTCCAATCATCCTTTGCAACATGGGCTCCAAGACTTTGTTGACTGCCTCAACTTGTCTGTTAGCTTGTGGATAATACAGAGTAGAGTTGTCGTGGGACAGTCCTAATTTGGTAGCCAACTCAACCATCATGTGATTGCGAAAATGTGATCCATGATCTGTGACTATATCTTGTGGAACACCGAATCTGGAGATTACATGATTGAAAAAGAAAAGAGCAGTCGCTTCGCCACGGTTGTTTAATGTAGGCATCGCCTCGACCCATTTCATAAAATAGTCAACTGCGACTATGATATACCCATGCCCCCCAGCCGAGGTGGGGTTACAAGTCATGAAATCTATGCCCCATTTGGCGAATGGCCCAACAGCGACTACTAGCTGCAGAGGTGCGGGTGGAATTCTGGTTTTGCGATCGAAGATTTGACAAGCATGGAAACTTCTGACTGCGGTTATGCAATCCTTGAACATTGTTGGCCAAAAGTACCCTGCTCATAAAATCGTTTTTGTTGTAGCATAGCCAGATTGATGCCCCCCACATGCACCTGAATGACAGTCATTCAGGACTTTTTTGCCCTCCTCATGGGTGAGGCACCTCCGCAAAACTGTATCGATACCACGACGGTAAAGTGTATCACCGACGATAATGTAGTCTTTTGCTTGGTATCAAGTATCTCGTTGCTCTGAACGGGAGGTATTAGACCTATATGTTTGGGTCTAGAGATAGATGATTATATCTCCATACCACGGATCGCTTGAAGATATCAGAAACAAAGATTCATCCATGATTGTTGCATTGGATATTGAATCGTTGGACGACGATGGGAGATCGCATAGTAACTCCGCGAAAACCAGCACTTTCTTTGATTTGGATTTTACAAATTCTAGATCAAACTCTTGCAAAATTTCTATCCATTTGGAATATTTGCCCCCCAGTAACTGTCGCGACAAGATATAAGTCATGGGGTTGCAATCTAACAAAATGATAGTTTTTCAAAAGAGGATATAGTGTCGAAATCTCTGTATCGCTTGAACTGTTGCGAGAGCCAGCTTTTCAACATAGGAGTACTTGGTTTCTGTATCATTTAAGTTTTGACTTAAATAATAAATAGGATGTTCAATTCCATTGTCTTCTTGAACTAAAACCATTGCTATGGTCGTATTTACTGCAGCCAAATACAGGTTAAAGTCCTTTTGATAATCAGGAGCATACATTAATGATGCTTTTATTAGGGATTCCTTTAAAGCATCAAAGGAAGCTTGTGCAACTTGATCCTAGATGAAGGGTACTTCTTTTTTCAACAAACGAGTATAACATTTAGCAAGTTCGGCATAATTTGGAATGAACCTCCTTAGAAAGTTTGCTTTCCCCTAGAGTTTCTGAATCTGAAGCAAGTTTGAAGGTGGAGGAAAATAAATGATTGCCTGAACCATACACAGGTCAAGACGAATCTCGTCCTTTGAGACTACAAAGCCAAGTAAATGACCAGAACCGACACAAAACACACATTTGTGTGGATTAAGTCGTATCTTGTACTGTCGGCAAGCAGAAATATTGCTCTCAAATGCCGCGGATGATCGATCCACTTTCGCGAATGAGCTGGAAGATGATTGAGATATGGTTGAATGATGTTTTTGATGTCATGGAAGGTATAATTAATTGCCCTTTGAAAGGTTTCCCCTCCTTTCTTTAAACCAAAAGGTAGCTTGTGGTAAGCGAATGTGCCCCACGGACAAATAAATGCAGTCTTTGACTAGTCCTGTGGGTGGATATTTATTTGATTATACCCGGAAAATCCATCCATAAATGAAAATATTTCACATCCGGCGCATTCATCAATTATTTGGTCAATGAAGGGTGTAGGGTAGTTGTCTTTTGGACAAGATTGATTTACATCCCTATAATCGACGCACACTCTAATCGTTCCTTGCTTTTTCATTACAGGAATAAGATTCGATACCCAATCGGTTAGAGGAACTGGGTAAATGAAACCAGAATTGAGAAGTTTTTCAACTTTTGCCTTGATGGCAGCGGCTTTATTGGGGTGCACCTGCCGAAGCCGTTGTCGTACTGGTTTGACATCTGGATACATCTTAATTTTGTGTTCAACTATACTCGAATCAATGCCTAGCATTTCTTCATATGACCATGCAAAGACATCTCTAAACTCGTGAAAGAGAGTGTAATATATTTCCAGTTCTAAAGGAGAACAAGATTTGTCGACATGAATATTCTCTACAACATTTGGTTTGGTCGAGATATTGATGGCAATAGTCTCTTCAATATTGGACAAGTTTCGCTCGGAATCCACCATATTTACAGTATTCGATAGGAAATCAAATACTGAAGGATGATCAAGGTCACTGGAATAATCTTCCTTATAATCCGAAATATGGGAAAGATGGTGGTAATCTTCCCATGGTGCCCCGTCAATCATAATTGACTAAACAATTCCTTCGTCTGTAGAATGTACATACAACCAAGGATCTAAAGGGGTACCATATTCCTTAGACCTATCTATCCAAACGCTTGATGAGCGTTGATTTGGGTTCGCCTCCCATGCCGAAAACATTGATTGCTACAATATTTCTATTAGGCTTGGAGGCAAAACCTGGCGATGATCCATGCTAACAACGTGATTGGATATCTTCTGAATGGAAGACACCATATTGCAAGTTCCCACCATGGCCACTTCCTTCAGATCGTTTGGAGGTGGTAGGGAAAAGTACCCATCAATGTTGGGTCTTTTAGTAGGCCTACTTCAATATTTTGAAGTGAATGAGAGCTCCCATGGATCATCGGAATGCTTACCGTAACTTGTGAACTGCTGGGGAGAAACGTTTTTTGGTCAAAGATTCTAATTCCTCCTTGGAAAGGAAATGCAATATTTCTGAAGTATGTCAACACAACAGTGGCCATAGCATATATCCAAGGTCTTCCCAGTAGGATGTTGTAATCAAGGTTTCCGTTGATAACTTCAACATCAATTTCTACTGTCTTGCCCCCCAATTCAACTTGCAAGTTACTTAAAATCTCGTATGGAGTGTATGTTCATCCATCAAATGCTTTCAACATCATTGAAAAACACGACAAGGGTGGTGAGCCCAAAGTTTTCCAGCAACTCACTGACATAATACATGTAGATGCTCCCTCATCAATAATCGTTCGATGAACATTTTTGTTGAGGGTTTTCACTTGAATAAGGAAAGCAAGTTGAGCTGGTAGCTGAGGTTCATATCCTTTATTATTAAAGGCCACAAGATTGGAATCCATTGGGTCAATCCCACCTATTGTTGATAATAGAGCCTGCTTTGGGAGGGGTAATTTTGCAGTACCTCAAGTGTTGACATAGCGGACGGTGATTGGGCTAGGTCCTCTACTATATTATAATTTTGTGTTGCTGTGGCATGAGGATTAAATTTTGACTTGTGTACTACTCCCTTTGGCAGTTTTTATCGTCAGCTCAGGAATGATGGGTGGCACAACTTTTGTTGAAGTTGTTGTTGAACTACTAGGTTAATCAGTGGCCTTGTTGTTTTACAGCTATGGATTCCCGTAATCTTTATTTCTTGTTGATATCAAAGCATAATTTTGCTATTTCGAAATGGACAACATGAGCACTTGGGATGGGAAGCATTGTCACTAGCAACTAGATTGGTTCCTAGATTTGGAAATGGATTAATCAATACCATTGAGGTTTCTGAATTCTGTAAGAGTTTCCTAAGCTCAGCTCTATGTGGACAGTCTTTCGTCCAATGATCCTCATCGCATATAAAGCATGGATGATTTGATTTCCTTTCTTCATAAGGGTTTGCAGAATATTTTTCAGGAGATGACTCCTCCTCTTTCTTCTTTTTCCCTTTCTTTTTCTTCTTGCCCCCTGGTTGCTTCGGTTCTTTGCCTTTGTCAATCGACATGGCATTTACCTCCAAGGCAAGAAGTTCTTCATTTGCATTTTGACTAGAAACCGTATGAGCTTTCTTCGATGTAGCCTTTACGATTTTCATGCTAGTCATACCTATCACACCATCGCCGGCATGAGAGTCTTTGTTTGATTTAGGAGGAGGAGGAATGGAAAATTCCGGTCTAGGAGCATCAGGTATTTTGTCATAGAGCGTGCCAGACTAAGTATAGATCAAGTCTAGATATTGCGCACGAGCAATGACTTTCTCTTCAGTGATGACCCCTCCCTTTGCCACATCTTTTGTGATAGAAGGTAACAATGACTTAATAAACCATTCAACTAACATTTGATTAGGAACATATGTTTTTACCATTCTACGATGATGCTGCCATTCATGGATATGATCATATATGTGAGTGGTTGTATTCTATTTGAAATTGGTAAGAAGCTTTGTTCCTGTTTAGTACCTTATTGGTAACTGAAAATGGGTTAAAAAGGTTGTGGCAAAGGTGCTAAAGTTATCAAATGAAGCTCTAGGCAATTCAATGTACCATTTTTCTGCCAGACCAGTTAACGTTCGCTGAAAAAGGCGAAGCCTAATCGAATCATCATTGAGAGTGTTGGATGAACACCACAAATGAAAGGTCATCACATGATTCGATGGGTCTTCACCTGGATTTCCATTAAATTTAGGAATATCTGACGGAATTTTATGAGGAATCGTCAGCCACCACGGGGCATAAGCAATTGGATCGTTTGTCAACTGATTTAGATCCGGTAACTCTAAAGTTGCCACAAAGGGCAACTGTTGATTCAGGTTCGGCGAATCATACCCAGGATAGGATGGTATCGCCTGAGTATTGGGTCTTTGCATACCAACATACTGCATTTGATGTTGATAACTTTGGTAAGGTTGATGAGCATAGCCATTTTGATATGATTGTTGTTGACTGTTTTGAATATACGGCTACCCATTACTCGCAAAGACTTGTTGCTCAAATCCTTGGTAAGCTTGTTGGAATTGCGGTTGTTGATATTGCACCAACCATGGTTGTGAGACCATTTGATGTTGTCCAATACTGGCTATTTGACCAAGATCAGGGGTAATAGTACCCGTTTGAACCTGGTTCACTCCAGTTAGGGAGCCACTAATCGGTGATTGCGACTGTGTCGTGGAGACAGGAGGCTATTGTATTATGACCTGAGAGACTTGAGGTTGGCATACAACAAGAAACACTTGTACTTGCAACACTGTCACAATGGCCAGTGTAGTGGGGATATTCGACACAGGTAGGCTTTGTTGCATTGAGTATACAACTCTTGGTTGTTAAGGTAGTATTGGCACCCAACCGCTAGATGTAATTCCAACATGACTCGAATGTTATTGCGAACTCCCATATGGTTTTTCTCCCAGAGGAAACAATGAAAGGGCATACTTCCCCCCTATGGTGGAAATCCAGTACTCAAAGGAATGATTGGCCTTTGGGGACTGGACAGCCCAAATTGATACTGTTGCGAAGGATCAATTTGTTGAGACTCAAATAAGAGATTCCAAATATTATTCCGAACGAACAAACGGGAACAGACCATACTGTCGAAACAATCCCTGGATGGACTCCATCTAGAGGTTGAGAGCTACTTGGGACAGATGGTACACCTGCGAACATTGTTGGACTGGCGGCAGAAGGTTCTGCTGCTGCTGCGTCAGATGACACAGTCCTAGGTGTCGACAGTTGTTCAGACATATCTAGTCTATCCAAAAGATTTCCTAGCGATTCTACAGGAAATTACGGGAGATTAACTTCTAATGAAGAAGGATATAGGGTGATCTCGGCTCCAAAATGCAATGGAGTACTGGATGGCGTATCCTCCACAATCTCTTCTATAGCAATCAATCCAGGTGGGAGAGGTAGACCGTCAGGTCCATAAAATATTTCTGGTGCCAAAGAAGGTATAGAATTTGCAGTGACAGTTGTTAGAGGGGTAACACCTTCCGAATCAGCTATAGATGGAGTCGATTCAGGAATAGAAGCTTTTACCATTACACTAGGATCAGTTCTAATGTCCTCTTGTGGCCGTGGAACTTCTTCTGTAATGGCAGGGGTACCAGAGATGGTTGGAGTAACCGGAGTCCCTGAGGATGTTGGAACACAGGTTCCAAGCAAACCAGGGGACTTTGATCCGGTTAAACGAGTTTGTTTTGTCCAGAATAGTTTCGTTTCCGGAGTCAAAGACAGTTGACTCATTAATCTCTGCGAATGACGGGGTTTCGATTGACTTTATTCCATGATTGCATATTACTTGATCAACTCAAAATAAATGGGAAAAAGTGATTCCGAATTTAATGAATTTTAGATGCTTTGACACAACTTGCTTTTTCAATTTTTAAGAGTTGAGAAAAAGCTAAAGATGACTCTAGTCGACTTCGATTTTTAATGAGCCTGAAGTGACAAGTGCTCAGATGGACCTTTTCCCTTAAGGAGTCTGAAAAGGAACGAAAGAGACTACTCTGGAAATCTAGATAGAGGGATTACCAAACCAATCGCAAAACTGCAGAATACTTTTTACGATATGGCAGTCAATCTTCCTGAATGTTGTGTTGAGTGCATTGCGATTGATAGGGTGGCAGACACGGCTTCCTAAGGATAAAGGATATAGCCTATTTTGGTCTCCCAATATATACTCGATGGTACGTGGGAGCACAAGTTCGTACTGGCACTTTTCATCTCAAAGAGGAGGAATCACCCAACCTACAATGAAAGCGATAGTTACCAGGATTTACGACGACGGAATACGTCTCTAGCCTAGACTTCTAAATGTTGTGTGTTAGGTTCCAAAGCGTTTTTATGTTCATTGAATTTATATTACAGTTGATCTTTCTTAAGAAGTTTTCCTTTCAGGTTCACCGCGTGATGTAGATATACAATTCCTAAAATGCAATATAAGATAATAAACAATCGTTTAATCTTCTTTTTGCAATGAAAATCCTAGCTACTAAGGAAAGAGAAACGAGATCCTTTCAACATAGAGCAAAGAGCACACACTAGATACACTGTCCTAAATCCAAATCAACAAGCAGTCTAAATGCAAATGCACATGCATGTATTTGTTTTCACTTTCTTAATGTGTGAATGACAAAAAGAATGCTAAGTACAAATCTGAATCGTTTCAAGCGACAATACTAACAATTTTCTTTTCAAAAGACGAAAGGAAAATGACGAAACTTTGTGATTTTGAATTGAAAACTACTTTCGACACTTGAAAAACTATTAATTCAAATCAAATACAAGAGTAACAGTGTAATCGACCATCAAGAATAGTAGGATTCTTTTCTTTCACTGAAAACAACACTTGCGACACTTCCAAATCAAAAGAAGACAGTTTGATTATGCTACTTCTTTATAAAGGAGAACCGTAAATGACGAACAATACATAAAAACATTTACAGTTATTTGTACTACGAAGGCTGAATCATGCAAAGGAAGGGAGTTTCCATAGTGGTATACTGATCACAGACAGCAAAAATCCTGAATAAAGCTAAAGAGAGTGAACAAAAAACCAGAATAGGTCTTATCTGATCATCGCACCTGTAACACAGGGAAAGAGCGATGCATCTCACCTACTGCACACGGGAGGTACGATGCATCTAGATTCCCAAGAGGAGAAGGTACGATGGTCCAGGGATGAGACTTCAACTTGGTTTTTGGTCATAGTTTGTAGCTTAGTTTAGGGATTTAAGCCAAGATAATGATAGTCAGTAAATGCAAATCACAGGGTTGATATAATGAGGCTAATTGAGCCACCACCAGGGCAATTAGGATGTTTACAAATTGATTATTCAGTTTATAAACAAAACCCGGAGATAGACTGAAGCAGCATTGATCTACTTTGCACTTGCATAGCAAATGCAGTTCGAAGGCTAGCTAGCTTGACTTTAGGCTCCATCTGTAAGTTTATAAAGCAAACAAATATAGACAAGAAAGCAAGTTATTCACTCCCCAGTGGAGTCACCATTTTGTTATCAGGAAATTTAGTGTCTATGTAGAGCTGCTAGTCCCACTAAGACGGGTAGCTATCTTAGAAATAAACAGATTAAAGTTACTTTCGTTTTCCTTTACGAGAAGTAGATAGGAGAGGAGCAAAGAATACCAACCTCAATCTTTCGCTTGGTTCCTTGCTTGTTCCTTCTCCCCTTTGATGGATCTTTGTTGCTCTTCCCTTGATTACTCCGCTTCAAAGAGTACCTGTAAAGTCAAAGCAACATAATACCTTCAAAGTGCAGAGATCTACAATCATAAACAATATAGGATCAGATATATATTGACCACACAAATGCATA
>APFE031525006.1:0-32504 GCA_000404065.3 Pinus taeda
AAAACGTAAATGACTATTTTATCCCGGGAAGCTTCTATTCTTTAAGTGCAACGTTTAATGATATGTGTTTGCTGATAGACATATAGATGACACTATGCAATAAACAAAGACATTAATTTAAATGATAATTGCTTCGTTCAAATAGTTGAACGAAGTAATTGATAAAACAATATTACACTTCTCCTTTATATTGCCGATACATGCATGATTGAAAGAGTAGCAAACTGTAAACATCCAATAGTGGAAAGTATAAAGCTTACTGTTTAAAACACATTCACATATTCAATAATAGCAAAAGTGACCAAACAACAATTCACATAAAAGGAATAAATTCAGACATAGATAATAGTACCATATGAGCTGCGAATTATTCCCTACGCCAATCACAATTTGAATTCCTTCTTCTGATTCAGAAATACTTTTAAATAAAGGCAATAGTGCACATTCACATCAAAGCTTCGTTATCAAAATTTGGAAATATTGGTCCAGTCTTCATAAAAGAATATTCCTGAAGTACAGTAGTGCAACTTCAGGCTTAAGTCATATACAAAAACTTACGACCCTTTCTAAATACATGAAAGGGTCTATAAATACTAAACTAAGCTAACAAACTACAAAATTAAAATGCTACTAAATTGGTATAATCCGATCTTTAAATATCTCCCCCACAGTGATCTGGTAATCGGCAACGATGATTCATCCTTCTGGCTGTTTTCCCTTTGTCCTGAGTTTGCATATTGCCAGCATTGGCTCCACTTCTTGAGGGCGGCTGAGACGAGAATTGATTTGAGCAGCATAGGTGGCATCACGTATATCGGGAATGATACACCCAATTGCATCCATCAGGCATTTGAGGGCGGCTCTCTGACTATATGGTTTTACTAAGAACAACCAATAGGTGTCCCAAGTTAAACTTTTAATCCCTGAGATCAATCTCCCATTCTTTTCTAGTTCTTGGTTACATGACTGCTCCAATGTTTTGGCTGATAATAGTTTACCTGGTGTACATTGAGAAATCATGTTAGATAAATAGAGAGTATTATTGATCAATTCAATTAAATTTCTCATAGATAACTTGCATCTAGAAACAGCTCTATCTGCTTTCATTAATTGGGACTGCCACTCTGTGAATAGGATTTCCTTATGGGATTCTAAGATCTTGGGCAAGTATGTTGCTTGTCCCTCATTAGAGTCCTGCCAAGTAAGAAAATTTGTCAAAGTGTCGTCGGCTTGCTCTAAATCCTGCCTGGCATCAACTGACTTGTCTATTATAGATGTTGTTATGTCGCACAGAGGTTCAACTTGGGCGATTTCATGACATAACAATCTTATTTGTGTTATTAATGCCTTGTTAATTTGCATTGCCTCTGCTCTGAACTCGGCAGGCTAGGGAAGACTCTTGAACTTTTCTACTTGACCTGATAATTGAGCAATTTACTCATCTTTTGTCTTTGCCATCTGTTCATTCATCGCTTTCAACTTTGATAATGCCTCCGATAGTTCCTTCTGTCTCTGGATTGCTCCTGAATCGATCCTTCGCTTTTCTTCATGCAACTGTTTGTTGAGTTGGTTATTTAACTGTTGTTGTGTGGAAAGTTGCTGTTGTAGCTGTTCTGACTTCTGCTGCTCTTCCGATAACTATGCTTGTAATGAAGCGATCGCTTGATACTTTTCTTTCAACAAATTACTTACCTCTGATACCTTATCCATGGTGGCTGCCGAATAGGCACCGGCATATTGAGATAACTTTGTCAGGTCATCGGAGGGGTCAAATTCTTCTCTCCATACCACATTGGTTGTTATTTTTTATTCGGGAAACAGAGAAGGTTGATCAATCCTTCTCCTTTTCCGTTGTCGCTTTATTACAGCCCTGTGTTTTGGGCTATAGAAGACATCTAGTGGAGGAATGTCCTCCACCTGCAAAATAATTTGATGGGAAGGATTCTTCAGAATTATTTCTACTACTGTAGTTTGGGGTAGGCCGCTGGTTCCTTTGCTTGGAACCTCCTTTGATGCTGTATCTTGTGTATCAGCAGCTTTGGATGTTTCGGCGTCCGTTGAGGTCTCAAGATTGCCTATAATTGTATTAAATTGTTTCCATTCTTCGAGCAATATTGGGTCCACTTAAGTATCAACATTCATTTCCTTGCTAGTCTGCTCCTGCTGCCTTTTTTGTTCTTCTTCCCTTATTCTCTCCTGTTCTTTCTTTTTTGCTTCCTCTCTATCTTTCCTCTTTGCTTCTTCTTGTTCTTTCCTCTGTGCCTCTTCCCGTTCTAACCTCCGGAGTTCCTCCTGCTCTCTTCTCTGGACTTCTTCAAAGATTTCGGATGTAGCAGGAGGTTCGCTGGTAAGCTGCTGGTCAGGCTCGCTTGACTGTATCATTGGGGTAGTAGCTAACAAATCTAGAGGCAGAGTTTGCAACCTCTGCTCTCTAAGTTTATTAAATTCTACTAACCTGTCATCACGGTATCTCATTGTAGCTAGTTGTTGCACCTGGAAGATTGACTCGGGGGAGGAGAACCGGTCATCAAACTCATCTTCCTTATGTTCAAATTTAGTGAGCTTGGCTTGATCTAGAGCATTATAGATGACTTTCTTCGGGTCGAAACATCTATTAGGCAGAGTGGCGAGACTTAGGATGTTAATTTTTTCTGCCTCTTTCTCTGCATGTTTATAATCATGAAAAGTATAGACGCCACACCTTAGAGGAAAAGGAGGCCAAACTTGCTTCTTTGAATTTCTGAGAGTTTTCATGGCTGACGCAGTTGTAAGCTGATATGCTATTTCACGAGCTAATAGCTTGTCTCGTATATACAAGGGGAGGACATGAGGTCTGGCCTGACTGCCAAAAGCTCTTACATAGGTGAATTTTTCTTCTCCAAACCAGGTTCCTAGGGCTGTCAAGTCAATCTCAGCCTGAGAGGAGATCTTAGGGGCAGGTTTATCAAAAATTGCATAGTAAATAGGTAGCCTAAATCCATTGCAGACTTGGTATAAATGGTGTTTATAATGAGCTTTCCATAGTTTCTGGTGGTAGATATGAATAGGCATAGGGTCCTGTGGAGTCCATCTCCACCCTAACACAGGAAACTCAGAATTAAAATAGAGGGTATCCAAAATATAGTCACTAAAATAAAATGGAGGGATGAAGCTATCACTAACACGGGATTTGTTTCTGAATTCAAGAATAGATGTAGCCAACTTATCCGATAATATAGTCCCCCAATCCATGATTTCACTATTACATGCTGCTTCCATCAAAGGTACCATTTCTATGGAAAATTTTGAAGAATCATGTAATCCCCACAATCGACACATCATGACTCTAGCATAACAATAAGGAGAGCATAAGGAGTCAACGGAGTACTTACCTGATGACTCATGTTTGTGTTTCGCCGGATTCTATCTCCATTCTCATATAGGCACTGAATCGGTTTCATTCTCATCTCGAAACTTCTCCAGAAATGCTTTATTGTACTTCCTCTGGTTCGGGCAAATGGTACATTTGTCTGAAATCATTGGGCTGAAATGAACCAAATACTCTCCCATCAACAGTACAAAATGTTTTGTCCGTAATTGGAATTTCCTCGATTGCCCATCTCACCACATCCGTATACGGAAGAATTTGCTCTCGAGCTGCTATCCTATGTAGGTAGGAATCAGCCAAATCTTTTAAAGTAGCATCAGATTTTCGGCTTGAACCTGCTGAAGCTTGTACCGATGTTTGCTGAGGTTCCTCGGCTTCAACCAGGTTGTAATATTTTGCCAAGTAGTGCTGCCAAGGCTGAGACATGTGGTATCTGAGATTAATCCCTTCTTGCTTGGTCTCGGATCGATGGCATGTTGTCCTGTTACCATAGAAGCCGAAGGCGTTCCAGACTTCTTAGATTTCTTTCCCATATGGTCTGGAATCGTTACTGTGGAAAAACTCTGATCAAGAGAAAAATGAACGTAATGTAGAGAATAGATGGTGAAAATCAAGTATGAGGGAATTGTGTCAATCAATGAGTAATGGAAGATTTATCATAAGGCTCCCGCGGATACAATCTATGAAAGGATTTAGGCATAACTGCTCATTAATTGGCCGTTAAAACCTGTCAATCATTTAAATGCTCATTATATCCTTTATTTTCCGAATAATGATTTAAGCGTGGATTTGATTTTTTGGCGGTTGGACGCGAGCGAATCTCTATCGGGAAGAGAAAAGGCTTTCAATGATAATTAATATATGATATAGCGAAATCATATTGATCCTTTTCGAAAGTCGCGTTTTGTGCTCATCACAATCGGAAATCGGAGGAAGCCTTGGGCAATTTTATTTAAGTTTTATGGAATCCCCGATCGCCGATAACGATATCGCTTGACTCGCATCAGGAGTTTGAAGGAGGAGAGTTTGTTACGTTCATGTCGCATTCCCCGATTACCGATTTCGATATCGCATCGGAACAAAGGGGAGGGGCCTTTTATTATTTGTTTTCCCGATATCCGTTAGCTACTCGCGTTTATCGCATCGGGGAAAATCAATGGGTCATGGTTATGCATCCTTTGTTGTTGCGATATGAGATCTTGCGATCGCTTTATCGCAATAATAAAGAATAATTCGTTTTATTTTTAAGACCAATTATTTCAAAAGGTTTTAAAATGTTTTGTTTATTTCTGGACCTTTAGAAGAGTGATGGATTAATACCAATTTAATCTAAAAGGGACCCATTTCAAATTATAAATTTTTAAAGTGAGATTTTATGAAATGGGGGGTTGTTGTATAGCACAAGAGTTGCCAAGGGCCGCACTCATCTCAACCCCCATGTGTTAGAACCTCTCATGCACTTTCCTTGACTCACTGTAGTTGTCACGCCCTTGCTACCAAAAGAGTTATCTTACTTGCCTCTGTGCGAAATCGCGGTCGAAGCATTACCATACGACCCACTGCTGGGACTCCAACACCAAATGGTCTGAGATCTAATTGGGACTTCTTACCAGGGAGATCCCCTTACATGTTGGTGGGTCCAACACCATCAATAGCTAGGCTAAAATCGACTGTCATAACCCGACAAAACCATGCCACCAGCAACAAGAGAACCATACAACAACATGAAAAACCATGCATGTCCAAACCATCTAGGAAATCACACATGTAAAAGGTTACTTTCAATTATTCCTGCTGAAGCTACTTGAGTCCGAATTTCCTTTCCTTGATCCTTGCTTTTTTTCCTTTCTTTTCTTTCCCTTTCCTTTGCTCCAAACTAGAGTGCTCCAAGAAAACTATAAGTGACCAAGAGAGTGAGAAAGAGAGAATAATGAGAGAGATCCAAACTTGAATTTCCAAAAGCTTTCCCATTGATCCTCAGAATCCTTTTTATGAATGAGGCCTCTATTCTCTTCAATTTCTATTATTTTCCTTCAATTTCCTCCTCACATGCAACGTGTGACCTTTCACCTTACTTTTGTCCTAATTTCCTTTATTTTCATAAATAAATGTGCCAAAAATTCCTTTCTTCCTTTGAATGCCTTTGCCAATTTTCCTTAGCCAAAACACATAGCCCGTGATGGCCACTAGGATATATTTTCCCAACATTCAGCTTGGAATAAGTGTCCCTTACCTGTGGTCTTATTTTTCCTTTATTAACTTTTATTACATGAAATTTTCACCAGGGTTTATACACTCACCTAAAGGAGGCTTCCAACATCAAGGTTTAAGTGGTTTTAATGCTCCCTTTACCATCTTTTAATAATACGTTATGTATTTTCTTTCCATAAACGTATCAATTATTTCTCATTTAGTGTAATACTCCTTGATCTATTACATGGTTTATATTGGAACAAATTTTGCTAAGTATGCATTTTTTGTCTCCATGTGATCTTCCTTGCAGGTATTCATCGATAATGGCGAAGAGGACATTGAGCTTGGAAGCGAAATAATCAAAGATGAAACCAATGAAAGTTATCATTAGAGTGAGGTAGGTCATCTATCCTCCTTTTTGTTTTTTGGTATAAACTAGGAAAGTTTTCACATATTTGTCTATGATTGTTAGTAGATCCTCCCATATGACTAGAGGGATTGTTTCTATCTACAGAAAGGATTGTATACATAACAAGAATTGTCACCTTGAAGTTTGTACGTAGCATAGATGTATTTTTATTTGCATTATTTTATTTCCACTAATTCCTCTCTTTAACGTATATATATAACTCTAATTTCGTTATTGATATAGTGCTACAACTCTTTGTTTAATTACATAGCATTGCAAATCTTGAACATATACAAAGCTGCATGTCTTATAGTTCTAACACATTATATGGTTATTGTTGAAATTCATGAGCAACTATATCTATAACTTATAGTTTAATTTAATGCTATAAATCTCTAACAAACCTTACAATACATTGTTTCACAGGTTTACTTAATTACTATATTTTCATGTTTACATTTTTATTTCTCATATTTTCTAGAAGTTGTCACATTTCCTTTGTGGTGTGATTATTTCTAGCATAGCTTGGTTTGAATCTCTTACAACTTATGATTGGCTACATATTTGTTAGCCATTGCATCTCATGTGCATCACTTACATAATTTAATGTCATCTAAAACACTTGAACAAGTCACCTTTTATTACTAGTGTGTTTACTTGTCTATAACTGTGTTTTCTACAAGTGTTTTTAATTTCCTACAAAGTGTGCTCTTTACTTTCCTACAAAGAGTGTTTTTTATTCAAATTTTGGTGTGGATTTCATTTGGTGACTTATGAAATCGCCTTAATATCTTTCCCTATTGCATTCATTTAGAATACTACAACGGCAGTTTGTACTAGCATATACAGTGCATAAAAGTTCAGAAATTCCATACAGACATTGGTCAATAATTAAATGAATAGCCCTTTGGTTGTCTTTCTAAACAATTATAAATGTAATTAAATGTCCCATAAATAGGATAGAACCACCAAATGACCATGAGCAACACAACATGAATATTGATAGAGACCACCAACACTAGATCCACTTCTCAACCATCTGCATTATTTCAACATGAAATCAATAATATTTGTTATTTCATAACCTCTAAAAGCTTACTATCAATACCCAACATTTTTATGTCCCATAGTTAATGTGATCCACACTTAATATGGTATTTTACTATAGTTATTCATATATATCTTCCACAACATACCTTTAAAAAATGTAACAATAGCAAGCATACAATGAACCTTGTAGATCTCTATGCTTCTACCTAATCTAATAAAATTTGGTAGAGAAGCTAATAAAAAAATCTCCAATTCTATGAAACCATATTTAACATCAATCTAAACTTTGTCGGTCCATGCAATGCATTGCACTAATCTTAACTAAGTATTATCCATAAATACAAATGGATTTTAGCTTGCTCTTCACATATCATAGCCACACTTGTTAATGGAAATCTAGCTCCTACTCTAGAATTTAATGTGGCTGAGATACATCCTACTCTACTACAACTCAAAAACCTTGTCAATTTGCAATTTATCATCTAAATTTCCAGTGTAGTCATAATAACAATAATAGAAAATTGGACTATTGAATCTCTCCATTCATTTCCAAACTTAAACTAGGGTATCATTACAAATATCACACACAATAGCAATAGGACTACATTATTTTCCAAATTAATGGAATTTCCAAGAATACAATGAGCATGTTGTTGAGAGTGTTGGACTTGTCAACATTCAAAGGGGTCTCCCCGATATAAGGTCCCAATTAGATCTCACACTACTTAGTGTAGGAGCCCCATCCAAAATACAACCTAGTTTCAATCTACTTAAAGATTTTCCATAGCTTTAGCTGTTAGCCAGAGAGGGCATTGCATATGTTACTTTGAAAAGAAAGTAAGTGTGGCTGGTGAAAGTTCGATTGCAAGTACATCAGGGATATTCTACTGTAGAGGGAGGAGAAAGTGATCCTATGAGAGAGGTGTAATAGTACCACTCTAGTAGAAACACACACAAATAAGAAAGATCTGTCTAAGATCCTCCAAAATATTCCACAAATATTCGACGATCATTATAACCATTACAATGAATTCTCAATATGATAAGAACTAAAATAAATCAAATAGTTCAACTACTTTGGTAGAAGTGAAAAACAAACATGAATCATAAACAGTTACAGAACAATCTTACAAAGATTCACAATCCATGTATGAAAACATGTTGGCCATCAAACTTCAAATATTAATTAAAAGTCCCAATATGCATGTATACAACGAACATCACTTTCTCCAATAGTGGAGCATTGGAGCCACTACTTGCTCCCAAAAATTACTAACTCTGTCTCTCTGATTCCTTACGGGAGAAGCCATGATGAAACGTCCCTTGTTTGTACAATGAGGGTGTATATATAACAAAAGGGGTGATCCTTCACCTCCCTTCTGACTCTTGTACTACCCTCATGGCTATTTAACTTCTCTATGACTTTTCAACTCTTACATGACTCGTTACATTTTGTACATGTCCTTTGGAATTCCACTTTACAATACATTTCAAATACGAATTTACATAATCCACAAAATGATGTGGCACATGATGACTCATGACATAACATGAAATGATGCTAATGACATGGAATGCATGATGACATGGAAATGTCAAGCCATTATTTGCTATTGTTTTCTTTATGTCTCCTTCAAGATAAAACTTGATCTCATTTTACACCTCCATATGGCTAAATATGAGGAGTCTTCAGTGTTATTAGATATTGAGTTGTTGTCGCAAGCTGATGTCCATTTGCTTCCTCCTGAATGACCAGCTTGTATTTGCAGCTACAGAGGTGCCTTCTTGCATGGTCTCCTCCTCCATCTCCTTATTCATCATCTTTTCATAGAATTATAGTATACCTACATATGAAATTCACTCATGATAAGATGACATCAGTCCAATAAACCCATAGTCTAAGATGATGCATGATGATCCACTGAATGATCTAGAACTGAGTGGAAGAATGAGGGAGAGGCTCAAGGATTGTGCAATTTCATAACTCAGGTAGTGAAGGGTTAGGTCTAATCCTTGAGACTACGTAATGTGCAATTCAGGCTGCATTAGGCTTGAGTATTACGCAATTGAGGGATTCAAGGAGTCAGGCTGAGGGCTTGAGCACTGAATTTTCCCACTATGTAGTGCTGGAAGGATAGGGAGGCCAGGTGATTATGCAATTGTGTATTTTATGAGCTCAAGGCTGGGGCTTAAGGAATGAGACCACATAATGCACAGTTTAGGGATGACTGAAGGGGAAAATTGCACAGTTTTGGAGCATAGCGGTTAGGCTTGAGTGCTCAGATTACACAATGCGTAGTTATGGGAAGTAGAAACTAAGAATTTCATAATGCCAAGAGACAAGGTTGATACTTGAGGGCTAATACTATGCAGTGCATAGTTCAGGCTGGTTGAAAAAAGCTAAGTAGCCCAGTCAGGGAGTTTTCCAAAGTTGACTAAGTGTCAGATCAATAGAAGGAATATAGGAAAAAGCATGACTTTGAACATGATCACACACTTAGATCAAATAATGACACAAAATGGAACAATCATAACACATGAAAAACATCCTTTCCTCAATGCGACAACGTTTCAATGACCTACACAAAGTGCAACACCAAAGATACACTTTGTAATGACCATGAAGACACTTGCAATGCTTAAAACTTTGGAAATGAGTGCAATACACGTTGACATGGTAATACCAACTCATTTACACAAAGGTTACCCCTTGAAACCACCAAAATAGCTTTTATGAATTGTGCGACACTCCACATGCTAAAATATGACACTTTGATTTTCTTGTAAATGGGACAAGGACACTTAGACAAAACACATCGAATAACTGTTAATGCTTATGATGAAAACATGTAAATGTTGGGTAGGGTCCCGCTACGTAAATCTTTGTAAAGAATCTGCATTTTGAGGAGTGAAATTCGATTCACGCAATGTTTTAGGAGTTATAGAGGCTTTAGGGCAGGTCAAATCCCCTTATTTTGTAAAAGAATGGGATTAAATTGTATGTTTTGAGTTTCGCCCATGGTTTGTAGACCATGGTATTCTAAGGCCAAAAGATATATAAAGGGTTGTCTTAGTAAGTAAAAATAAATTCAATCAATTACTCATATTTGGAGTCTGTAATTATCATATCTTTGCGTGTTTGAGAAAAGGAGAAGGCTCATGTAGCTGTGTGTGCAGGGTAAGAAAGATTTCAATTGTGAAGATCTAAAGTTAATAAGGAATATTTTGAAGGAAAATATGTGTACTTACATTTTGTGCTTTACTTTATCCAATTATCGTTTATTTTTGTGTTGCGCGATAAAATATAAGATCATAATTCATATCTGAATTTTGTGACAGTTAATTACGGTTAAGGTCCATCGATTTATGCACAATAGATAGAGTTTAGATTTGTGAGTAGTCTTTTTGTATGAATAGATCAGATTTGGTATAATACTAAGTAAGATCGCATAACGCATAAATAGATCTAAGACTAAGTCAAGATCCACACTCCATATCCTTCAGGATGTGGAAACCTGGTTCCAATATCCCCCAAGATCACGTCGGGTGACACTGTGGTCTGTGCAAGTATATCGTTGTTAAAAGGGCTAGTGGTATAGGGTTTTGTTAGTTAGTGTAGCTAACTCCGAACCTGGGTCTGAACCCCTCAAGAAAATAAATGGTTCTATTACCAGGACCAAGGTTTGTCTAAGGGATATGTGATATGGCATCTGACCAGAAAAGAGATTCAAGATTGGGTTGATATGAAGTTGCGTGAATTTGCAGCATAAGAGAATAGAAATCCACACCTATCAATAGAAAGGTGGTTGCAGAGGTATATATATATATATAGAGAACAACATGAGCTATTTTTTCGCATCATTCGCTAATGAGCTGCATGAGTGGCTTTCAAAACTAGCTTGACAAAAGACTTGTTCGAAGCACGATGAACCTACTGCATGGACCCTAGAGATGATTAAGAGAGTCAAGGAGACTGAAAATAAGATCACAGGAGTTTTTGATTACTGGATCGATAGTGTTCTTGGAGGCTTTATTACTAAATTCGTAATTAACACATCGGTATGCTATAGTGAAGCTGAAACCTGATTTTTCAAGGGTCCGAGAGGTAAGTATTTGAATTCATTAAAGCTTTGGATTAAGATGTTGTTATGTGAAAAGGACATATTGCACATGTAAGCAGATTTATGTTTAAAGGAAATTAAGACAAGATCTATGGAGAGCAAAAAGAGATTCAAAATGTTGAAGATATTTACAGTTCGTTATTGGGTGAATCAGAAAGAGAAGAAGAAAGAAGAAACCCTAGCACTCCTAGAGGTGCATCGCAGTCAGATATATAAGGCACTTATGGGATTACCCATTTGACCACTCCATCTCCACCTTCAACTCCACCTCATACACCTACACCTCCACCTCCACCTCCACTTACCCCATTTAATATGGCTAACGCAGTAAAGATGCATGTTTTTAAGGGTTAGGGATCATAGGATCCTAAGCAATTTTGGTTTGTCACAGAAGCTATATGGAAAGCGCAATAGATCAATGATGAAGATATGAAGAAAGCTGATATTTTCACAACACTGTAGGATAGAGCACTATCATGGTATATTAAGTACAGTACAACAAATCGAGCTGCTTCACTAACTGAGATGAAGAAAGAACTGAATGAAGAATTCAAGAAACAAAAGTTGCAGCCGTAGTGCATTATTAAGATAAAAGAGATCAAGAAAGCCATCAATGAGAGTTCCTAAGAATTATATCGAAGATTAAAATGTTTGTTGGGACAAGTCAACTTTCAGATCTTCGATGAGGAGCACAAAGAGTGGTATATAGTTGCGCTATGACCACATCTCAAATGGCTGCTGTCACAGCAAAATATTTCATCCCAAGCCGAGGCATTATAAATTGTGATGAAGCTAGAAGAATCAATGTGAAAAGAAGAATTATGGTATTCGAGAAGAATGGTACCAGGGTCATTGTTCCTTTTGACCCCTCTGAAGGAGCGAGGTATACAGAACCTATCCACGACGAATATGGCGATGAATATGTCGAAAATATCTATAAGTTAACTACGTGGGATGAGGATTGGATCAACCCCACTGTAGATGGGAGGATAAGCTGGGAAAAGGATAGTTCGTGTGTCTCAGACTCTGATGTGGAATTAGAGAACTGGCAGAACCAATTGCACAAAGTTTCTACTCTACACTATAATAGACTTATGAAATATCTTCATTGTATCTCAATAGAGGTATGCAATTTTCCTTACTATGATGGGATAGGTGATGTCAGTTTATCTATTTATGAGTTTGAAAGGGATGTACTAGAAGAATAATGATTCCACGCCTTGGATATAGCTTTAAGGGCTACACCTGCACAATGGTGGGGCACACACAAAGACAATATAGGAGATTGGAAGGAGCATCGTCATTTGATGAGACTCAGGTTTGGTCATGCAAACACAAGGCTCACAGAGAAATATAATGGTAAGAATGATCCCCGAGAACATTTTTCTCATTGGACTATGGCATGGGGTGAAGAACATAAACCAGAATGGTTGCACATATTTGTCCACACTTTGGATGTGATACCGACGAATTGGCATATCGAAATAGAGATGCCCCATGGCACTGCTGACTGGTACGATATGAAGGAAAGCTTCATATTGACATTTAGCTTCGAATATGGTTTTCAGTGTATCAATGATGCCCTTCAGGAAATCAGAGCAAACATTTTCTGGAGCCTAAATGAGCCAATGACATGGGTCCAGCTCGATTGGAGCGCACAGTTTTAGCACACAATAGAATGCTATAATATGAACGTAGAAGAGGCAAAGGAAGATCCTCACTACATTAACATCCTCGAATTAGAAGGAAAATGTGAGGTTGTAGGAGCAAAAGTTGAGATACCTGACATAACACAGACCATTAAGACGACGCAAGTCAATATAGGCTCGGAGGCGAAGCCCAAATTCGCTCGCATTGGATATTACTCGGATGAGGATATAGTAGGTAAGATTTCCAAATTACTGCATGAGTACCAGGAGTTGTTTCCAACAAATTTCACTGAGTTAAAAGGCATTGTAAATGATCCGGGCGTAATGAAGATCTCTTTGAAGCTAGTTGTGAAACCCATAAAACAACGACCATATAGGATAAACCCAAAATACAAATAGAAGGTGAAGGAGGCTACCACCACCTCCAAAACCCACCCCAAGCATTTCCCAACACAATGAATCACATGTTGGGATAGTCGTGTAAAGGGTATAATACAAAACCAACAACTTGATGCTCTTAAGTGAGCATGCAAATGAACCATTTTATAAATATTAAGAAACATCCACCATTTTTTCCATAAATCATTTGATTTCAAGGTAAGCGTCAACTTATCTTTTAGGTTACGCTTAAGGTTATCTTTTCTTGAAATATAAAAAAAAATATGAACATTAACTTTGGAAATTTTGAAACAATAAATTGAAGAATTAATAAAAACTTTTGTAATTATATATCAAATTACATCATGACGGGATTACCTATACAAAATAATATTCATTATTTCCACTCCTCTAAGCCAATGTGTCGCTTTCCTTGGTTTCTTAGCCTATTACCATATATCCATTTCTCCCTTGATTACATGACTTGATCAATGCAAGGAGTGTCATCCAATTCTTATTATGAAATTTTTCCTATTTTCATATTTTAGTGATAGTTCTCTATGGCACATCAACTTGAAAACAAGTATTATGGTAACAAAATATAGAACATTGAATTGATTTTTTTTTTTATTTTTTATTATCTTCTTAATAAAAAAAATATGTTGGCCATCCAAGATATAAAAATAGGGCTTCCATTTCAAATTTAGGTACAATATGTAGTTTGGTTACTTTGTTGAAAGACATCATAATAACATCTTTGATTGTTGTCATTAAGTTCATGACAAATGACAAAACCAAATTTTCTTCATATTTTTCATTCACATTCAAAATTTCAAATTGGGAGGTGCAAGAACACATCTATTAACATTAACATAGATCCCTTTATCAAATAAAAAATATTTGACCTATTCCTTGTGACTTCTTTTTGATTTCTTGTATTGTAGCATCATCATATTTGTAGGACTTTAAATTAGACTTATTAATATATTTATCTAAAATCCTAATAAAATTTCATTTAAGAAATATTATATTATTTTCATGACGATTATTAGTGATCTTATCTATTATATTTTTTGGATGTAATACAGAATATGTTTGTTTTTCCGCAATTATGTGTATTTGTGTATATATAGACTCTTAGAATAATTTTTTTCAATCACTTGCTTTATTTGTCCCTAATTAATTTAATCTATCATATGAAGGTTAAATCCAACCTTGTTTTGCACAAAATATCTCGTCATTGAGGAGGTTACTTTCATTAGATTCAAATGATATTTATTAATGAGAAGGTTAGTTTGTAGTAGAAAACAAGTGAAGTTCTAAACTACCTTGCTTTGAACACATACTATGTCTTTATTGATCACACCTCTAGATGGCACCGTGCCAATAGAGGTAATAGTTCTTCCATTCACTTCAAAAATATATAGCTTTGTGTGAAAGTTGAGTTCTTTGTCTAACTAAACATACCATTCTTTTGTGAATTCTTCAAATTTGTGTTTCACTATTACTTGAAGAAATGAAAAAATAGGCCTTAAAAGGAAAATGTGCTATCAACATCAAATTTAAAAGAACCAATAGGATTTAAGATGATGAACTCAACTATAAGTGCAAATAGTTTTAGAGGGAAAATAATGAAGTATATTTTTGTAATATTTTCAACTTATTTCTTTATAAGTTTACTCAAATTTCAAGTGTAGCCACTTGGAATTTGAGTAAACCTACAAGAGATGAGAAACATATATGATTTAAAAAATGTTGAATTCTTTCTTTCCCTTTAAAAACTTGTAACTTTTATATTATTATTTTAACTATTTTGTTATTTCTCTTAGGAGGCCCATTTTAAACCTCAGAATTTTTTTGATGAAGATTTGGTGTTGATAAACCATTTCAATCAATTTATTTTTAAGGGTTGGTTGACCCTTCTCCATGGTCACAAAAGGGGGAAATATAACTTCATCAAACCCATTTAGCCATTCATCCTAATGCATGCCATCATATATCATAAATAAATTATCACGCTACTTAAGTTAGGTCATTGAAAGTCAAATCATGTTAACCATTATAAGATTGAAGAAGGGTTGATTGACCATTCTTGAAGGCCCCCCTTGAAAAATATTAGTCTAGAGGAAGGGTCAACAAACCTTTACCAATATTCGCCCTTAATGAGTATTAACCTAGAGGAAGAGTCGACCAAACATTATGTGGGAATTCCCTCGATGAGAAATCTATGAGTTGAATAAATGTTGGTTAGACTCTTTCTCTAGCTTTCCCTTGAAGATAATACTAGGTTTGAAGAAGGGTTTTTCAACTCTTCTTCATGTGCCCCCTCACAGACAATGCTAATCTATAGGAAGGGTTAGTTTACCTTTCCCTATATACCCCTTGATGAAAAACCTACAATATTAAAGAAAGGATGACCAAGGATTTCTAGTGATAACCCTTGAGAAGAAGAATACGCCTAAAGAGGGATGAATCAACCCTTCTTTAAGATCATACTTGGTGACACTATTAATTTAGAGGAAGGATCAATTGATCTCTCCTAAATAATTTTAATATTTTTACATTTGGAATAATATTATTAATTTATCCCACAAAGGAATATTCAATTGTCATCTTGTTTTTTATAAATTTGTGTAGTGATGTATCATTGGATTCTTGAGCATAAGATGCTTTACAAACTCATTTCATATCAATTAAGGCATCCTTTAAATTTCTATTATGACTGATCTGGAATTTATCCAGGACAAAGAATTAAAGGTATTATAGACTCATATGCAAGGATGTGCCTATGTTAGTTATGCAACGGATCGGTAAGATTGCTAGAATACATAGACACTGAGGCAATTCAGAGAAAACATAACAGTCAAAGATGTAAAAGAAAAAAGTTTAATAAGGAGTTCACCTAATGCTCCTGGGCTATGTCTCCTAGTCTAGCCTTTCAGTGTTGACCTCTCTATTTATGTTTTCAAGCAGAGTTTTTACAACAGTGAGCTCGATTCAAGACTCACTAAACAAAATGAAGTCAGTAGGAATGGAGTGCACAGACTCTCCTTACTGAAACTCAACCTCTAAGGGTCACAGTAGTATGACAGGCCTATGCCAAGGAGTTTGCTTGAACCTCTCAAGATTTCAATGGAGTACAGAGACTCTCTGACTCTCTCTGGCTCTGTCTAACTCGATGCTGCCTTCAGGTCAGCTCGGCTTCTACTCTCTATTCTCTGCTATTAGCTTTCTGCATCTCTTCCTTGTTTGCCTATCTATTTTTGTTCTCTCTGTTAGTTCATGGCTTTAAATCCAGTCTGTTCTTCGACTACTCGTTTCCACTTCCCAGCCCTCTAGTTTCCTTTCCTCTGTCCATTCAAACTCCTCTGCTTTGCGTCATCATCACTAGGTAACACCTCGCAGGGAGGTGGCCACCTGTTTGCTAATGAACTGGGTGTCAGATTCTCTGAATCATATTCGAATGGATGTTAAATCTATTTACTTCAAGGCCGCTCATGAACACGAATCGTTTGGCAACTCATCATCTATGTTGGACTTTAAATCCCCTGTCATCTTGCATTTTTACCTGTCAAATCCGGTCAGTGATTAGGACGAATCTTTGTCGTCGATCTGGACCCCCGAGATCCTACGGTCGTGCTTCATATTGGGTGGACAAGTCACACAACGTTTGCCCGTCCAATGCGGGCAGTTTTCTCTCTCATCCATCGGACACGTGTTTCTCGATGTGTGGCATCGGGCAGGACTTAGTCAAAACTACTTACTGCCTCGAAGCCTTCCAATATTCTACCAGTTTTTGGGGAATATTCTACAATTAGTTTTTCTGAATTTCATAGCGATTTCAGGTCTCGGTGCTTCGGGGCTTTCCTTCACTTAAGGGGACACCCTGCGCACTAATCACGTATTAGAATCCACCTCTATTTTCCGAACTAGCCTCCAGTTTTGTGCCATTACGCTTTACCATGGCCCAACGGTCTGCATGCTTGACAGAGGCTCCTCGTTGCTCTGCTCTGGCCACAACTGCAACTGTTATGAGGATTCCTTCTTATAGCTTTGATGTTTTCTAGGACTTGAATCTTTTAGCATAATTTAAGACAGTCATGAAAACTTAGAGAGTTTCTAGGATCCAATTTGGATCACGACCTTCCCATTGAAAAAGCTTTTGGACCACCAAAAGTTGGTTTTCTTTCAAGCATCAATCAAGTGAGGGTATTGTTTCCTCGCTTGCTCAATTTCTATCCATTTCTCATTTCTTGGCTTTGAACCTTTGAGTTCGATCCTGAGGTACTCAACATCACCTCTGCATGTAGTTCTTACCTTCTTGTCTAGAACTGTATCTTCCTGCAAATCATTAAGATATTCAGGTAACAGATCACCAATAGAAGGCAATTGCCTCTGCTCTTCAGGATCTTCAATTAATGAAGGTTCAAATAGTCTCAAGCTGTCTACATTAACAACTGAGTAGATGTGCATGTAGGCTGGTAGATGAAGGAAAAAATCATTCTCAACCATTTTCTCAAGTATCTTGAAAGGTCCATACCTTATTGGCTTTAGCTTCTTACCTTCACCTTGCATTCTATCCTTGCTAATATACAGCTAGACTTGGTCACCAACTTGGAAACTATGGCCCATCTAATGCTTTTCATGCCTTGCCTTGTACTTGGCTTGGCTCTTTTCCAGTTGTTCCTGTACTGCCTGGTGAATCTCTTGGATTTGTTCAATGAATTGGTTGCCTTGTTCACATCACTGTGTCCATCAACTGCTATGTCTTTACCAAAGAAAAAATCCAAGGGAGACCTTGGTATGAAACCAAAACAGGTCTCAAAGGGAGATCTTTGTGTAGAAGAATGTTTAGCTTGGTTTTAAGCATGCTGCACATAACATAAATGTTCATCCCAAAGTTTCAGATGCTTACTGCAATAGCCTCTAAGCAACTGGATCACTGTCTTGTTGACCACTTCTGTTTGGCCATCTGTTTGCGGATGAAAAGTTGTTCTTTTATTCAGCCTGGTGTCCATAAATTCCCACAAACCTGACCAAAATTTCCCAATAAATTGGGTATCTCGATCATATATTTTGGAAGTGGGTAATCCAAAATGAACCCATACATGTTGAAAGAACAACTTTGTAGTTTTTTCAGCTATAATCAGTTTTTTACAAGGTATTAAAATACACATTTTACTGAACCTATCCACCACAACATATAAATATTCATGATCTTTCCTAGATTTAGGCAATCCTCCAAAAAAGTCCATGTAAACACTTTCCCAAGGATGAGAAGGAACTGGTAGTGGGGTGTACAAGCCTAGTTTTCTATTGTTGGGCTTTCTTTTTGCACACATGGTACACTCTCTTACATATCTAGAAACTGTCTCATTCATTTTTAGCCAATAACAAAATCTTTGCAGCTGTGCAACTATTTTACTTACACCAAAGTGATCTGATATTAGAGAAGTGTTTGCTTCTCGAATTATCTTTACTCTTTCAGTTTGTGGAATGCATAGCTTCCCAAAATGATACAAGAGTTGGTCCTTAACATGATAATCCAATTCTTCTACTTGTTTACCTTGACTTAAATTTCCATATACATCTTTAAAATCTATATCTTGAGCATATTGTTCAACGTAGCTTTCATGCAATACTGAATTATGCTTAAGTATAGTAGATGCATTTATAATTGGTCTAGATAACATATCTGCAACTTTATTGTGTATGCCCTTTTTATATCATATAACTAAATGAAAATGTTGTAGAAAACCCATCCATCTATAGTGTCTTGATTGCTGCAACTTAGTTTGGGAGTGTAGATATTGAAGTGGTTGATGATCAGTATGCATAAATGTCTCTTTGCCCATTAAGTAATGTTTCCACTTTTTCTCACTCTGTACTAATGCATAGAATTCTTTATCATATGTGGGATAGTTTACTACTACATAATTAAATGTCTCAGAATGATAACATATGGGTTTACCATTTTGCATCAACATTGCTCCCATGGCATAGTCACTGGCATCTGTTTCAATCTCAAATGGTATTTGAAGATGGGGCAGTGCTAGTAATGGTGTTGTACTAATCTTTTCTTTCAAGGCATCGAAGGCTTTTTGTTGTTTGCCTCCCCACTCAAACACCTTGTTCAATCATGTTAAAGCATGTAAGGGAGCTGCAATTAAGGAAAAGTTAGAAATAAACTTTCTCCAATATTGTGCTGCTGCTAAGAAGCTTTTGACTTCTGTAGTAGATTTGGGTTTAGGCTAGTTTACAATGACTACAACCTTAGAGGGATCTATCTTCAATTCACCACCCCTACTATATGTCCTAAATAATTCAAAGATGTTTTGCCAAATTCACATTTTGAGAGTTTAACATAAATTTTTTCCCATTTCAAAACATCTAGAGTCTGCTTAACATGCTTTAAATGTTCTTCCCACATTTTGCTAAATATAAGAATTCCATCTAGATATACAATAACAAAATCATCAAGAAAAGGTCTGAGTACATCATTCATTACTCTCATGAAAGTAGCAGGAGCATTAGTTAAGCCAAAAGGCATAACCAACCACTCATACAATCCCTGTTTTGTTTTGAAAGCAGCCTTCCATGCATCTTGCTCTGCAACCTTGACCTGATGATAGCCACTATGCAAGTCTAACTTGGAAAAATAAACAACTTCCTTCAACTAATCTAATAGATCATCTATGTGAGGAAGGGGATAACGATTTTTGATCATTATCTTATTCAGTGCTCGATAATCAATGCACATTCTCCATGAGCCATCTTTCTTTATAACCAAAACAATTGGAGACTCACATGGTGATGTGCTAGGTCTGATGAACCCCTTCTTGAGCAGCTCCTGTACCTGCTTCTTGATTTCTGCATTCTCTAAAGCGGACATCCTATACATTCTGATGTTAGGAAATGGAGCATCTTGCTGCAAATTAATATCATGCACTATTTCCTTTTTGGGTGGCAGACCTTTAGGTTCTTGAAACAATACATCATATTGTGAAACAAATTTTTCTAAATCAGCTTGCTATTTAGCATCACAACCCTCAAATACATTGGTTTTATCAGGTTTCTTTTCCTTTACAACCATCAGTAGAAATTGTTTGCATGAATTTACAATTCATTTCATCTACCCTGAGTTTATGAGAGTGTAATTATTCTTGAGCTTATGAGCTCTTACAATATATTCGATTCCATATTTAACGAGTAGATACTTGTTCTCAGCTCAATAGAAAACATCTTTTCTATCATACAAGTAAGGACTTCCTAAAAAAATTCCACATATATCCAAAGGAACTATATCTAACTCAATCTCATCTACAAATGCTGACCCAAAATAAAACTAAAGTTTACATTGTCTAGTCACTTGTAGCTTTTCTTTATCACATAGCCAACCTAATGGATATGGTTTCTTGTGAGGTGTGGTTAGTAATACCAACTTCTTTACAATTGCTTCATAAATTAAATTTACTTATGAGCCACTATGAAACAAAGTATCAATCTTTTGATGGTCGGAAATAACTCGAATATGAAAAATCTCATGTCTTTTTCTCTCATTTTCTTCATTATCAGTAGATTGTGCAGAACTACTAGTAGATGCTTTAGAATTTTTACCTTTTATACCTGTGGCTGTGATTGTTGCTTCATCTCCTAAGTCTGACCCCAAATCCTTTTGAATAGCTGCAACAATCTTCTTCTTCTTGCCCTCAAACTTTTTTAGGTTTCAGCTCCGGATGCACAATCCAACAGTGTTTATCATCATGCCCATCCTTCTTACAGTGAGTGCATGAGGACTTGCTCTTCTGTACAGTGTTTGTCTTCCTCTCTTTCCATTTCTGTTGTCTTTTCTCCTTATTTTTGCTTTCAGTGGGTTTGTATGACCCCCCAACTTCTGGGTTCCCATTCTTACCTCTAGCTTCGCCATGCGTAGCCTGAATGGATACCTCATCTATGCTAGTGGGATTAAACATGAGGATAGTGTGCCTCATGTAGCTATATAGACCACCTATATACTTCAACAAAGTCTCAAGTGATTCTAGAGAAATTCCTAGAATCAAAGTTCTTTTCCTAAATTCTTGGGTGTAACCTTGTACACTTTGCCCTTTTAGTTGTCGAAGAGTTTGCCAGCTCATCATGGCTTGTTGCATGTAGGCTAGTGGACAGAATTGGTTTTTAATTGTAGAAACAAATTCGCTCCAGACAGAAAGAATCTTACCATGTTTCTTCATGTCAGCTTGTGTTCTGCCTTCCCACCATACCAAGGTAGTGCCTCCAAGGTGTAGGCTAGCCAGCTGAATCTTACTCTTGTCTAAGTCGATGCTCTGCACTCTGCAATAAACATCAATCTGTCTCATCCAATTGTCCAGCTTCTTTGCATTCAACTCTCCATCATATATTGGTAAATCAAATTTAAAATCTAATTTAATCAAAGATGTCTTCTTTTTATTTTCAGGGCTATTAGGAGGTGGGATAAATTTTTCTTCTTTCCCTTTGCCTTTAGAGTGGTCATGGAGGAGAGATTCGTCTACTCCTTTGTCTTGTTTGGAGTTCGATGAATCTTCTTCTCTATTTTTGTTGAATCCATATATATTTCCTCCACCATGGATTTCATGGTCATAAAACTATCCATGAACTGGGGGTCTGATTCCAAGGGATTTTCTTCCGACATTTTCCTCTTAGAATAGACTCTTCCAATTTCTAGGTTAGTTTCAGCCAACTCTCCGTCTCCTAAAATATTGATTATGTAAGATATCCCCATAGAGTAAAAAAAGTCGGAGCAGTCGGACACCATTTATCTTCATCCAGCACGTTAGTCAAGTTTTTGATCAAAAGAGGAGGAGATTCGACCAGCACAAGCTTGTCTAACCTTAGTAACCTAGAGCTTTGATACCACTTGATCTAGAAATTATCCAGGTCAAATAATTAAAGGTATTATAGACTCATGTGCATGGATGTGCCTATATTACTTATGCAATGGATCGATACAATTGCTAGAATACATAGACACCGAGGAAATTCAGAGAAAACATAATAGTCAAACATGTAAACAAAACAAGTTTAATAAGGATTTCACCCAATGCTCCTGGGCTATGTCTCCTGGTCTAGCCTTTCAGTGGTGGCCTCTCTATTATGTTTTCAAGCAGAGTTTTTACAACAGTGAGCTCGATTTGAGACTCACTAAACAGAATGAAGTCAGTAGGAATGGAGTGCACAGACTCTCCTTACTGAAACTCGACTTCCGAGGATCACAGTAGTGTGACAGGGCTATGTTGAGGAGTTTTCTTGAACCTCTGAAGCTTTTAATGGAGTACACAGACTCTCTGACTCTCTCTGGCTCTATCTGGCTCGATGCTACCTCCAGGTCAGCTTGGCTTCTACTCTCTATTCTCTGCTATTAGCTTTCTACGTCTCTTCACTGTCTGCGTCTCTGTTTTTTTTGTTCTCTCTGTTAGTTCATGGATTTAAAGCCAATCTGTTCTTTGACTACTCGTTTCCGCTTCTCGGCCTTCTGGTTTCCTTTCCTTTGTCCGTTCGAATTCCTTAGCTCAATGCCACCATCATTGGGTAATGCCTCGCAGGGAGGTGGCCACATGTTTGCTAATGAACTAGGTGTCAGATTCCCTGAATCATATTCGAATGGTCGTTAAATCTGTTTGCTTCAAGATTGCCCGTGAACACGAATCATTTTCCAACTCATCATCCACATCAGACTTCAAATCCTCTGTCATCTTGCTTTTTGACCTGTCATATTCGGTCAGTCATCAGGATGCATCTCTGCCGTCGATCTAGACCCCCCAGATCCTACGAACGTCCTTCATATCGAGCGGAAAAGTCGCACGACGTTTACCCGTCCGATGCAAGTGGTTTTCTCTCTCATCTGCCAGACGCGTGTCGCTCGATGTGTGGCATCAGGCGGGACTCGGTCAAAATTGCTTATCACCTCGAAGCCTTCCGATAGTCTACCAGTTTTGGGGAATCCCATGCTACGGAACCGAAACAGTTACTTTTTCTAGATTTCATATCGATTTCGGGTCTGGGCACTTCGGGGCTTTCCTTCACTGAGGGGGACACCCTGCGCGCTAATCGCGTATTAGAATCCGCCTCTGTTTTCTAAACTAGCCTCCTGTTTTTCCAGTTTTGTGCCATTATGCTTTACCATGGGCCAATGGTCCGCGTGCTCGACCAAGGGTCCTCGTTGCTTTACTTTGGCCACAACTGCAATTGTTATGAGGATTCCTTTTGATAACTTCGATCTTTTCTAGGACTTGAATATTTTAGCATAATTTAAAACAATCATGAAAACTTAGAGAGTTTCTAGGATCCAATTTGGATCAATGACCTATCCATTTTATTTTTCTTTCATCTTGCAAAATCGGAGTTGATTCTAGATTCACATTTATTCAATAGGAAGAAAAATATATATATTTGATTTGATTGGGAAAATTAGTGTTTGCAGTGCTAAAATTCCATTTTAGATTATATTAAATATGCTTGAGGATTTATGAAATTATTTGCAAGTTTAAACATGGGTTTTTGAGTTCTTTTATGTAATTTTTATGTGCAAATTAACATAAACAAATGACTCAACAACAACATATAACATACATGAACATCACCATAAACAATATCACAACAGCACATGATGAAGGAGTTCACCCCTTCTGGGCTACGTCTCCTTGGTCCAGCTTCCAATGGCTTGGACCTCTCTATTATGCTAAAAATGTGAATACATTAGTTTACAATGCTCAGAAAGCTTTGAAACATGTTCCAATGGCTCCAAAATACCCAAAAATGTCTGTGTAGCCTCTTTCTGCTCCTGATTTGGTAAAAGCTGAAGAAGTTATGGCCTTTCCCAATCTTCTACTAATCCACTGCAAATTATGAAAAATCCGGCACCATCCTCCAAATTTCCCTCAAAACGTGCAAACAGAGCGACAATTTCGCCAAAAATCGGGCTAAATTGTCGAACACTTTAAATGTTCACTAGTGCCTAAATTTCGAAAAATGTGGCCATATGGGGGCCACGTGCCCGGGGATAAGGCCAACAACCCGCCCCCATCGGTCAGGCCCCCACACTACTCTCTATTGGCGGTCGCATGGTAATGGTGTGACCAAGGGCTAGCCCTACCCCTGAATGGCACGCTCATAATCTGTAAGCATAAGCCGAAGCCATAGTATGTTAAGTTCTAATGCTATGGGATATTGGTGGAGGCTTTGGACTATTGTATAGAGGTAGCGGGTTTGAACCCTGCTGCTTCTACCTGGACTTGAACCATATTTTTGGTGGCCCTCAGGCTGCCACGTGGTGGCCTCCGGCTATGCCGCATGTCAGCCTGTGGTTGGCTACCAACTACCCAATAAAATTACACCAAATTGCACCATGAGAACATGCCACTTGGCACAATGTGATTCGCTAATCTTGTTGACCAGTCAAAACTGTGACATAGACCTACCCAGTCAGCACCACATTAGTAGTACAAATTTCTCACTGGGCTGCCAATTTTTTTTTTAATTTGCATGTTTAGGAAAGTGAACAAAACATGATTCTGGGAGAATACGATGTCCGTTTTGTGCGAAAAAAGTTGCGACAGATTTAGGATGACGAGCACTACGCAGTTGTCCAGGTTCCACACTGATCCGACAACTTTGAATTTTGAGCTATTTTTTGAGCATTTGATCAATATTAAAAGCAAATCTCATAGATGAAAATCCTTTACATTTATATTTATTCCTTATGTGCTTGACAAGTAAATCTGCTATATATGAGATTTATTGGGTTTAATCTTTAGCACCCACCCAATGCATTCATTTAAATTCATAAGAAGGATCTTTTATATATCAAGAGAGGAATACCACATCCACAAAAATAATGAGATTTTTCTTGTTTCCCACAATATTTTCTCTTAATGTTGGTCATTTTCCCTTAAAAGGAAAGCGATCAATGATCTGCTAGTTTCCCAATAACATAAAATGTTGGGGTTCCCTTTTTCTTTATGTGATAGCTCCAACCCTAGTTTCCTCATCAAATGCAATGTAAATATTTTTACAAAATATATTAAAAATAGGCCATGTCAAAAGGGACACGGATTCTAGAGGCTGGGGAGGTTGCTTGGTTGGGATATATAAGGTTTTCTTGTGTAGGAAATATGAAATGTTTTGACAACTATTAAAGGTTGGTGGGGGTGTTTTTAATCGATTGGTTTTCTAAATTTAGTTGGGCTAAGAGAAGTACATAGGCCCATGCTACCTTGGAAACACTTACAAGGTATAAAGTACAAGAAATTTTTGGAGCTTGTAGGTTGTGTAGATAGCTAGGGGGAAAGGAAGAAAAGTCAACCTCTGGAGGTGTTCGATGACCATTCATGCATTCAAACAAGACTTCAACATTCAACAACAATAGAGTATGACCAACAACAAGGAGACTCGGCAACAACAGAGTAGGAGTAACAAAAAGGAGACTCACAGGATGAAAAAATAAGAAAGACAGTGATATCAACTTAATTGGAAAAATTGACAGGAAGAAGGGCCCTCATATGTGAGGAATAATGGCTTCTCGATTCCTTGTATAGCCAAAGGGCAGAGATGGTTTTTCTATGGGTTCCTTTGATGGTTGGGGTGAAGGGTTTTTCTTTGGATTCCTAAAAGGAGGACCTCTGGAGCCTATCTTGATATTTGGTTTTATAGTGGATTCTGGATTCCCCAAGGTGGGTGGAACCACTATGTTTTGTTTGAAGGGTGGAGACTTGTTTCTATGGATTCCATTGACTTTCTTGGGTGGAGGAAACAAGCCTCTGGATTCCTTGAGTGTACTGGTTAGCTACCATTTAACAACTAGGGGGTGAAGGCAACTGGCCTCTGGATTCCCTCTACCTTGGTTAACTATTAAGTGGCTGGTGGATGAAGGAAGGAGGACCTTTGGAGTCCCTATTTCAGCTGGTAGTTCGTGAACTTAATCCCTTGAGAAAAGCCCCTCAGTCTCTAGAATCTGGCTCAGGGGTGACAACTATAAATGAGGAATGGATGCAAATATTTACAGTTGGGTGGAGAGTCATAGTCCCTGAATCAGTTTCCTTGAAAATTTACAAGAAAAGTACTCTTTGTATTTTCTTAAATGATGATGAATGTATGTTTCATTTCTGGTTTCAAATGGTTTTGCAGAGTAATATTCATGATTACATTCTAACATTAAGCCATGAATACTATATTTTGTAATTCCTTTACATGATCAAAAGTATTATGTTGCATTTCTGGGTTAAAAATGTTGTATGAAGTGTTGGACTACATTGTTAATAACACACACAAATAATATACTGTGCAATGTTTAAGGACACTGGAACACCATGCAAGAATGTCGATTCTTTTGAAATAATACTTCACATTAGAACTTCTTTTATTACAGTCTAATGATTGCATCGAAGGCCACTTGTTTTGTCAGGGTTTATGTACAACATGGTAAAGGTGTTGGATACAAGCCCTTGTTGTTATTATGAAGCATTGGGATGATGTTGATATTTTTCCTTCTCCTTTAACTTTAATAACTTATGACATTACATGAGGGGCTACTTCAACCTTCTTTGATAGATGCAATGGCATTGGGTTACATTGGTCACTTAAATCAGGATTTGGTCCAAAGGACCTATGTGCCTTCTTGAATAGAGCATAGCCTCATAAGAGAGATTAGCTGGATTTTGATTCTTGTAATCTTTGTAGGGTGCATTCTAATAGGTTTGCATCAATGATGATCCTTCCTAGACTGAAAGCCCTTTTTGGTGTATTATCTTGGTACTGAGATGAAGTAACAAATTCCTCCCTAAATTGTTGATATTATCTGTGGTGGTTCAAGATGACAATATCTTGTCCAATAGGTATGAGTTGCACGTCACCGCTAATATCTAAAGGCCCCTGAAACCCTTAGATAGCTCCGCAACATTGTCTCATTAACGACTGAACACATCAAATTGATGCAATAATTATAGAAATTCTGAGGTCTAAAATGGGCCTCCTAAGGAATATCATAGAATAATAGTGGAAATAATAAAATAAATTAGACTACATCATCAAATTTTACAAGAAAAAAAGAAAAAACTACTTTTTCAACTCGTATCTTCAACTTATCTCCCTATGAGTTTACTCAAAATTCGAGTGGGAGCACTTGTTGGATGCAAAATTTAATTCCTCATCCAAGAAGTACCTATGTTGCATACTTTCAAAGGGCCCTGCTACATGAAAAATGTGATTGCAATCACATTTTTTCATTTATTTCCCATTTTTCGTGTTGCAGGCCCCTCGAAAGTATGCAGCATGGGTACTTCTTGGATCAATCATGTTTTTCATGTATTTCTCATTTTTCATGTAGTAGGGTCCATAGAAACCATACAACATGAGTACTCCTTGGATGAGGAATTAAATTCGACATCCAACAAGTGCTACTGCTTGAAATTTGAGTAAAATTGTAGGGTGATAAATTGAAAATACGAGTTGAAAAGGTAGTTTTTAAATTTTAAAGTTTTTAGCCTTTTTTATTTTTTAACCTTTCTAATTTTTGACTCCAAAAATGGTGAATCATCCCCAATGGTTGACATTATCATCTTGAATCCTATTGGTTCTTATAAAGTTGATTTTGGTTGTACATTTTTTTTTGAGACCCATTTTAGACCTCAAAATTTCTCTAATGTCAATCACAACCATCGATCTCCCCGCTCAAATTGTAGCCATCAAATCTAGTGGTGGACAATGGGGACTGTTAGAGAAATGCAACGGGGTGTGTTATATATGTGTGTGTGTGTGTGTGTGTGTGTGTGTGTGTGTGTGTGTGTATGGATCATAACATTGAAAGGAATATAATGAAAAATCAATCTGGTAGTCCCGGTTTTGGGATCCATGGGAAAATCTCTGTGTATATCTATTTTATGTTTTATGCTCTCGCCATTGTTTATTTTATGTTTTTAGAATTGTTTGCAAGTAATTTTTGTACAGGGTTAAAACCTACAACCCCAAGCTCAAATTCACCCTACATGTTTTATATACTTGATCTTGGAGTTGTGTGATGGTTAATTGTGAGTTGTTTGAGTTGAGGATGTATGTATGAGAGTGAGAAGGTATCAAAGAAGGAGTTGATTCTTTAGACATATTGGAGAGCTTAGATTGCTTCAGTCCATGAGTGTTAATGGCTGAATAATGTCCATATCTGAAGCATGATGCAAAATAGATCAACTTTGATGTTGCTGGAGTAGAGATCGTTTGAAGAGTTTGGTATGTTGCTGGAGTATATGTTGGTGATCCTCTCACACTTTTTTTTAGAAGTTGTTGATGCATGTAGAATATATCCATGCGTCTTATGATGCTATTTGTATTATGAGGCATCTTATTTTTGTGAGGATATGATTGTATTTAGTTTTTTTGTGGCCATGATTTTAGTTGTTTATCTTTTATTTGATGATGAGATCTTGCTACTAAGAGCATGTATGTCGAGATGATTTCTAGTTGAGAATAGCGTCTTGGGATCTAGTTTGAAAATACATGAAAGGAGGTCTGCATAGTGGTAGAGGAGCAGTGACTTCATGAGAGAGGAGAAGTGATGGTGAAGCTTCAACGAAAGGAACAAGTTTCTCAATCCAATGGTGGTCAGAGAGTCCAATGGTAGTTAGGCAAGGATCGACTTGTCGTGTTGGCCTTCAGTGGATGGTAATATGTAGAGATCCGTAGAGAACAGAGTCTTCCGAGCTGATCAATAGTATTGAGTCTCCCAATGGATGGGTGTTAGAAATTTGTATATGAGGTTGAGTCTCCATGTTGATGGTAGTCAGTCAACTATATAAAAGATCAATTTCTTGACATAATAGAAATTCAGAGCAGAGTAGTAGCAACAAGGGTGGTTTTTCTCCTAGAAGGGTTTCCACCATAAATCTTGTGTCTCTTGTGTGATTGATGTGATGTGCATGTTTATTGTTTTGTAGTTGCTTATGGTTTTTATTTATGCTTATGTGATGCACATGCTTAATGAATTGTTGCTAACATATGTACGATTTAGTAAGTACAGTAATAAAAAGAAAAAAATGATAAGAAGATCACACTACTGATTCACCTCCCCCCCCCCTCCTCTCAGTAGTGCTCAAAGGTTTCCAACACACATGGCCTAAGGAGACTTATAGGAACCCTCAAGTCACACACTAAAAAATTCTACCCAACCAATTCCCCCTACAATATCCAAGCTTTCTCAAGAGGAGCAAGGGGGATTAACCATATGATTCCAACAAGGAATGCACACAATTTTACTAGGTCATAAGACTTGGTAGCTTTTTAAGCTCACTTACCCTCAAGTCTATAGCAAAAACCAACAACATTGTACTAGCAATGGATCAACAATGAACCAAGTATCAACCAACAAGGTATTGATAAGAAATGATGGTAGAATGAGCATTAAATGGTGAATAAAATTATGGGAAGCTTAAGTTATGTGTGCATATGATTAAACTGCCAAGTGTTGCATGATGAACTCACCCCACCACTTGGGAACTCATTTAATCAACCTTGTTCCTTTTCACCTTTTATAGTTAGTTTATAGCATTTACTAGTGACTTAGGCTTAGACCATGTTTTAGGACTTCGGTTATATTCATAAAATGACTTTATGATTATTATATTGTTTTCATGGCATAGGGACCATGTTATAGTTTGACCTCCTCACATTTCTCTCTCATGGAGCCTTAGCCCCCCATCTCTCATGGTTAGTTCAGTTTACAACAATAATGTATTTTATAAACATGGGTGTGATTTACATATTAATTTTTTGGGCTCATGAACCTTAATGACATAGGAATTCTAGCCTTGAAACATATACACATAGGCACATAGTTCACAAGAACACACATGCCCAACCTAACCCAGTTGACTAGCCTAATGGATGTCTGTACAAATACAACATAGGGGTCATTATAGGGTGTTACAATAAACAACTATAGGAAATTAGATGTGCTTTCATTGAGTCTGCATCATTAACCCTTATACATACAAATTCTTTCAAAGGAAAATTTTGTTTACCAAGGACTTAGACTAACACAAAGTCCCTAACTTATCTCATAATATATTGGTTGTATCTTTTCTCAATACATTTAGCAATACTAAATTTGAAAGACACAATTATATTGTTCTATTTGCCTCCATATCCAACTTCATTCGGTCTTCCACTCACATACCCTTAGGTGTAGCACTAGGATCCACAACAAGCCACTATTCTTTGCATACAAAAATATCCTCCATCTTGAGTTTCCATAACTCAAATATTTTCCTTTTAAATTTCTTGTTCTCAATTTTATAATTGTTCACCTTCCTCTTTCACCACATGAATTACCATTATAGAGCTCCCACTTATACCAAGTTTATCATAAACCTAAGATAATTGAACCCATAGAAACAAATGTATTCTCCTAAAGCTAATAACCAACTTTGGAACCAAAAGTTAAAACTAAAAAAAATTAATAAAAAAATATAAGCACAAACAATGTACACAAAACACATATTTTTCTTAGAAACCCTTAACTATGAAAACCAACACCTAATAGTTATATATTATCCTTAGCCAAACCAACCAAGCTAGACCAAAATTGGTTAATTGAAGCATCTTAGAATATAATTCTTCAAACCTTTAAATAGCTTCATCACTCCAAATAAAACAGGTTACTAAAGAAATGGGATCATAAATCCATGATATAACCCATCAATCAATAAATCAAGATTATCTTAACTACTTTAACACTAATTCAAGATTAACCTTGAATGTTATTATTGTCTCCTTTACATCTTCTTTTATTTGTGTTTGAATATTCCCATTTTTCCATCGATCTCCTTATTTTTTTTATCACATTTTTATGATGTTATAACCTTTTGAACTACGTATTTATGCATGCTATTCTTATTTGAATTAGCATCAACATTAAATGTGCCTTGTACAAGGAGATTATTATTTACTCATTTTCCATGTCCACGTTGACTAATTCTATAGCCTCTATTAGGACTTTTATCTTTGAATGAAAAAGCTTTGTTAACTAATTGATTTACCATGACATGTAATCGACATTGCTCTCATTAAGGAATTCCCAGAATTTCATCATATGAGGATACACAAAAAGTGGCCATGAAATTTGCAAAGGATTTATCTAAAGTTCATAGAAAAAAGTTATTAAATCACCACTAAAAAATTCTTTCTAATATAATGTCACTATTTTTAAACTTCAAGTCTTTTAACACAACAAATATATTTATGTTTAAAATATTTATGTATGTCAACTAATATTATGACAATGTAATTATGAGTTGTCTTAGTTTCACATGTTTCAACATATTCCAGAGTTAATAATCATTTTGAATATCTCAAATATGAGCTAAATGTTCATCATAAATAGAAAATATGTACAATTTTTTATAATGATTGGTTTGGTAATTGTCAAAAAAAAGTCAAAGTACTAAAAATCCTTTTACATCAAAACAATTTATTTTTTATTTTAATTAAATGACTTTTATTAATTAATTTATAATAATCTAAAATCATTTTTTCTAAAAACTAAACTATTTTTTTTAAATATCTAACCTATTCTCCTAATCATATTTATAAATTACTTATCTTCAAAAATATCTAAAATTAATAAAGTCAAAACGCAATTAATTATCATTATTACTAATATATACTTACAACATGCAACTCTCATGCACTCATTATGATACTAAGTAAGTAAATTTATGATAATAAATCTAGTAACAAATATTTATATCAATATCTATGATATTGATAACAAGTATCTAGTAACACATATTTATGATAATAAATCTAATAACAAATATTTATATCTAAAATATCAATATCCAAACATTGACTAATATCTCTTATCATTTCTTAAAATATATTGTATTACTTGAATTTCTTTTAAAAAAACGCATGATTTATATTTTTAAGTATCAACCTTAACATTTTTACTTCCAAAAATCTTATAACATGTGCTTTTAAATGTTAACTTTATAAGTTTTTACTCAAAAACATAAACATAGAAAGTGGAATCATTCATAATTACGTAGAAAAAGAGACATTAAAAATTGTTTTGCTAATGTGATGATTAGGTGAATGTGATGATAAGGAAAAAAATGATTTTTCATAAAGTAAATTTCTTTAAGTCTCGAAGTCATGTCTGAGACATGCACTTGCAATTATAACATAATATCAAAATCAACAAAATACTAAAAAGATATTAAGTTTATTTGGGAATTAAAGTTTAATATTTTATTTAAGTATACTTTAAAAGTAATTAAATTTAAAAATATAAAATGGAAATTAAATCTATATAT
>APFE031525009.1:1314-13595 GCA_000404065.3 Pinus taeda
TTCTGCATTGAATGTTTTTACAGGTTTCGACCTGGGTATCCATATGAAGATCCTTGAAATGATAAAGTACTTCACTCTTCTTAGATGACAAAAACCATCCTCATCTATTACAGACTTCGCACTTTAGGGGGCAATCTGTTACACAAAAAAATTGTCACCATGACTTTCTGTAATCAATATGAGTCTATCACCACTCATACATACCTCCTTTGCAAGTCTTAAACCTCAGCTCTGCATATCAAGTTTTGAAAATGAGAGAAAGTCCTTAAAAATCTCTAAAACTCTGGTTTCGCACTTTCTCTTAGAATTACGTACGGTATCGCACCCAATGGTCATGTTCCCTGCACACCTGACTGCTCTGTATCTGCATGTATGGGTGCAAACCCCTGTAAAAGTTAAAAAGTTGCAAGTTTATTCTTAAAAACTCACTTTGAGTCAATTCTGGAAGCTTCTAGAGGGAATCTTTCACTGGCAAGTTTGCTACTTGAGAGTGCATGCATCCCATTCCTTAAGGAGCTAACCCGTGATGTGAGGAGCTTATCCCCTTAAAGAAGGACTCTATCCTTTTAATGGTGGACCTATAACCTCCTTCCTTTGCACTATAAAATGAAGCTTTAGGATGGTTACTTGGCAGGTTGAAAGCTGAATATTTTTTAGGGTATATGCTGCTGGAACTTAGTCTTCCTAATTGAGCTTTTGAGAGGAAAGATCACATACCTTTTAATCTCATTTGGGAGAGAGTCAGGCTTGTCAAAGTAGAGGAGATTCCTGCCTAGACCCTGGGAAGAGCTTATACAACATCAAGGAACCAAGGTTGTAAAGTTCTTCTTTGTTAATGTTAATACACTCAAGTTTATTTTTCTCAATGAGTTGTGTTTAATGGTTTATTTCATAGATTCCTTGATCACTATGATCAACATGAATTATTATATTAGCTATGCAAGTGTTATTTGATGTGTGCTTGTTTGTGTTCATAGGTTATTAAAAGGAAACTCTTTGAAGCTGTTGGAACAAGGCTGCCACAAACTAGCGTTGGATTTAAGGTAGGGTATAAAACACCTCTTAGTTTTTATTAATGAATCGAAATATGTTTAGGGAAAAGTATATTTGCTTGTCTTGTTTGTTGCTAGATATCAATTGATACTAGGGAGATCGCTCTTGTCCGCAAGAATGATTTATCCACTTAACAGGGATGCGAGTATGGAAATATATGTTGTCCCACTTATGCTCTCTATAGGGCTCACCACCATTCCTATTCCATATGATTTTGAACCAAGAATACTATAACTAGGGAACGCGATGATTGAAATGATTGGGAATGAGAAAGTTGTTGATCTTAGGGATGGAAAAATAATGGAATTGGAGAAAACATGGTGATATGCTTGGTCCTTAGAACCACTATTTCTAGCAATTGCATCTGAGCCTTCTCATTCATCCCCTAAAACATCACCCTTGTAATCCAATCAAAATTTTATGCTTCTCAACACTTATGAAAACCACAAATCCTATGATACTATCCTTGTTTGGAAGTAGGGGTTTTGAAATAGCTCACAAATCTAAAAACAAATAGCTTCCTTGCTAATAAAAACAAATAGGTCTTATAAATCCTTTAGTCTAGGGGTGAAAGTTTATTTTAATACTTCTCTAACAACATACATGGGAGCGTAAAAACTATATCTATCATGTGCCCATTCTCGTAAGAAATTCCTCCCAAAAGATGGAGGTAAATTTTTCATCCTGTCAAATATGACAGTTTTTAGTATTCCATATCATATGTAAATTTCCTTCATGAAATCTTTTTCCACCTGTACAAATTTTTAAGTAGATTGAATACATATAAAATGAACATCCTTTGACAATTTATCTACGACAACCATAATCAAGTCATGTTTTCTTCTAGTACTAGGTAAACCAATGATAAAATCTAGTGAAATTACCTTCCATTGCAATTCTGGTATAGGCATAGGGTTCAATAATCCTGCTAGATGCTAATTTTCTGATTTTAATTTTTGACATTCTTGGTATTCTACTAAATACACCACCACTTCTTTTTCATACTAGGCCAAAATAATTATTTTTGAGTGTTGAAATGATTTTCTGATAACTAGGGTAAGCTAAGAAGGGCCTTTTATGGTGCTCATCAAGTATTAATTGTTTTAATTTGGCCACATTAGGGACATAAATTATGATCCTAAATGTTTGAAAACATTTTCCATTAACTACCTATTCTTCCTTTTCTACATGATCAGTTTTACCTTTCAGCTATTCTCAAATCCGATTATAAATTTTATCTTCCAAGACTATTGTCTTGATTTTTTCAATAAAATTTGTTTCAGTACTACTTATTGTTACTTCAAAAATATTCTCCAAACTTTGGCTTAGTGCATCAACCACTTTATTCTCCTTTCCTTTTATATGTTTAATCTCAAAGCCATATTCACTCAAGCAAACCATCCACTTGGCTTGTCATGTATTCATGATAGGATAACTGAAAAATTATTTTAAACTAAAAACCTTTTACCAATTAAGTAATGGCACCATATCTTAAGTGCGTGGATAACTACAACAAATTCTAAGTCTTATACTACATAATTCCCTTCATGGTTCTTTAGTTTTGTAGAGTTGTAAGCTAACACATAATATTCCTACATTAACACTCCTACTAAATCTTCCAAACAAGCATCAATATAAACTATAAAATATTTGTCAATATGCTTCAATTATTGATCCAGGTGGATATTGGTGGCCACCCGCGTATTCCACTTGGATCCCCATTGTTGTTTCTTTTCAGTTTCTTTAAATGTAGCACAACTTACTATTTTTGGCATTTTTTTTGGGTCCTAAACTTCGGAGTTGTTATGAGGGACTAAAAGACATTTTTAGGGAAAACAAAGAGACCAGAAAAGTCACAAATTAGTTACCAAAGTTTTTTCAACCTCCTCTTCAAGATCCTCTAAATGAGGTATTATGATAACTAAACAGAGGTCGTATGCAAAATTTACAACCATGGGAAGTTGATGTACCAATTTACCCAAATGAGGAATGACAAAGCGAGGTAGATCATTGATGCAGAGCTTAGTGCCACCATGGCCAACTCTAAGATCCAAAAGATTGAGCCTAAATGTCTAGAGGAGGCAGAACACCTATTCCACTCACAAATGTGGGTGAAGGGTTCTCCGCTGCAATTCATTTTTGACAGCGGGAGCCAAAAGAGCCTCATTTTAGCAGAGGTCATGAAGTGGTTGGGCTACTGACTACATCACATCCACAATGGTACACCATAAATTTCTTGACTAAGGATGAGATCTCCGCGTCATCTTCCCTACAATATCAAGCCCTTCACCAATGAGGTATTATGTGATGTTTCTCCTCTTGAATTTTGTGATGTATTATTAAGACAACCATACTTGTGGAAGCTGTATGTTGTATACGAGTCTAGACCTTGGTCTGTGATTATTACTTTGGGTGATAAGTTGTACAGGATATTGGAGGTAGCCACACCTACCACCAACTCTTTTATCACTATAAAGAAATGTAGTAAGATCATTTCCCAGACTAGGAATTTTGTTTTCCTTATGATTTTCCCTCGGGGCAAGAAGAAGGTTGTGGGCACGCTTCCAAAAAGGGCTCCTCTGCATAGTAGCAACAGATGGACAAGGGAATGGAGGAGTATAGGGACATTTTTGCCTCACCTACAGGGGTATCTCTGAATTGTCAGGTTAAGCACTCCATCAATCTGACCCTAGGTGCATCTCTACCCAATGGACTGATCTATCGACACTCCATTCTGGAGACTGATGAGATCGAGAGGAAAATTCAAGAGTTGTTGTGGAAAAGGGCACATCAGGCCAAACTCATCACCCTATGGGAGCATGATCGTATTGCTACAGAAGAAGGATGGGACCTAGAGACTTTGTATTGGTTATCGGGCATTAAGCAAGATCACTATCTAGAATAGGTACCAAATCCCATAGATTGATGACCTTCTAGACTAGATCAAGGGGGACAAATATTTTGGCAAGATTGACTTGAAGTTTGGTTATAACCAGGTGCCTATCAAACCCTCGATGTGTAGAAGATTTCCGTCAAATCCAAGTAGGGCCTTTTCCAATGGTTGGTCATGCCTTTCAGGTTGACGAATGCCCCCACAACCTTCATGAGATTGATGGACAGCATCTTCTAACCCTTCACTAATGCATTCATGGTGGTGTATTTAGATGACATCTTGATGTTTAGCCAGTGTTGGGAAGAGGAAATCCACCATATTCAAAAGGTCCTCCAAACCCTACGACAACACAAGTTGTGTGCCAATTTGGAGAAATGCATTTTGGCATGACCCAGGTTCAATATTTGGGGTACATCATTGTTGAGCAAGGTGTGCATGTGGACCCAACCAAGATACAAGTCATTCGGGATTGACCAGCCCCAACCACTCTAACAGAGCTCTATAATTTTCTGGGTCTTGCCAATTTCTATTGTAGGTTCGTCTTGGGGTTCTCTCATATCTCTTGGCCTTTGAGTCAAGTCACCAAGGGCGGAGCGGAAGAAAATTTCTTTTGGTCCAAATAAGAAAAGAAGGCATTTTCTGAGTTGAAGCATCACCTCTGCTATGCACTAGTGCTCACATTACTAGACCTGCAACAACCAATTTAGATCGAGATAGATGCCTCTAACTATGCTATTGGTGCAGTTCTTACTTAGTAGGGGCATCTAGTGGCATATCACAGTGAGACACTTTTAGACATAGTATGAAAGTATCCCACCTATGACAAAGAGATGTATTCCATTGGGTAGGTATACCCACAATGGAATAATTAGATTATCAGGAAGGAAATGGTCATCCACATAGACCATCGACCCCTGTAGTTCATACAAACAAAAGGGAAATCTCATAATGATCACCATAAAAATGGTCCACATACCCGCAATAGTTCCATTTGAACATTAAATACAAGAAGGGAAACACCAACAATGTTACAGAATGCCTTGGCCAACCACCCGTTATGGTGTTTACCACTATGCTTGACTCCTGTGGGCACGAGACTGCGAGGTGGATGCATCTTTACAAGAGTGATCCACAATTCCGCAGGACATACCATATAATCTTGGAAGGTAAGAAAGTTACAAATTTTAACCTCTAGGATGCATTGTTATGCCATTTGGGACAAATTTGTGTTCCTTCAAGTGAGTGTGCTAAGACGATTCGGGAGACACACTATAGTTGCGTCATTGGACATTTCAGGATAGAGAAAACAGTGGCAGTGACGCAGAAGAATTTTTTTTTGCCGAACCTTCGATAGGATGCTGGGAAGTACATCAGATCTTGCACTGCCTGCACCATTTCTAAATCGACCATCAAGTAGCAAGGCCTATATATTCCTCTACCTACTCTTAGTTGACCTTGGGAATCCATATTTATGGATTACATGTCGGGCCTTCATTCTACTAAGTATGGAAACAAGTGCGTTTTAGTGGTCGTTGATAGATTCTCTAATATGACCATTATGGTGGCATGCAAACGCTAAAGAGTACAATCTGCGAAGTCAATATGACATTGACAGATGCACAACATCACACATGGTTTGGCCTCACTTATGCCACACTTAAGGAGGGTGTTGTCACAACAAAAACTTTCCACCCAGGCCGAAGCATTGGAGATGGCAATGAGATTGCATGAGACCCCTATACAAGACCTTGGGTTGGGAGTCCAACAAATCCATGCACAACTGCAGAATCTGTGTTTGGAGATGTAAGGTTTGAAATAGGATAGGACAACTTGACCGGAGGCATGCGAGGAAGTATGGTGCATAAAATGCAAAGGCTAAGGGCATGACAAGGACCACTGTCTAGTGTTCACGAACTACTTGGTAGGGGGAGGGCCAATGCCATTAAAACCGAAGGCACAGGTGGGGCTGAGCGTGGCATCTGCATTATGGTGCACAATCTACCAAATATGAGGAAAACATACCATGGATAATTGTCATCCATTGCAGAAGTATATACAGAAGTCCCAACAATTATTTTGTAATTTCTGCAGGTCGGTAGGCCATGACAAATGCACTTGCTGATGCTATGAAGTAATCATGGATCAGACTCCTACCTACAGGGTGCAAACCGAAACGCGAGCACTCGACCCAAATGCAGGGATGGCGCACGTCAAGTTTCAGGGGCATGGTAAGGGTCGAACTGGAATGGGATTAGGAAGGGGTCACGGATAGATAATTTGTTACAATTGTGGAAGGCCAAGGCATTATGCCTGCAATTGTACGAACCTGAATAGGATATCATGTTGGTATTGTAATCAACTTGATCATGAGGTAGAAGATTTCCCTTTGCTGATAGCGATGATGCACGAAAAGGGGGTACTCTAGCCCCCTCCGACCCAGAATTTACAAATGATGAGGTCTGAACTGCGCAAAGAAGACCCAAATGTAAACATGATGCTTAGGAGTGGTATGGCCATGGAAGATGATAAAGGGAAGCAGCTAGAAGATAGTGCGTGCGTTCACAAGGCTCCTATAAAGGAACCCAAGTTTGACTTAGAATGCGTGAAGGAGACATTCATGGAAGCTAAGAAGAGCTTCACTGAGGTCTCCACTTCAGGTAGTAAGGATCAACTAGAACCAGGGATGGATCCTTCAATCCTCACTACCTTTCTGGAGACATGCATGAAACTGCTGCACGACAACAAGGTAGTCAAAGGGCTACAAGAACTTATCACTAGGTGTGCAGAGTCAAGAGAACCATGTGTGGTCCGAAAACTTGGAAAGCATGCATTGCGCACATGAAGGGAGATGAGGTTGATTGTGCAAATAGGTGAGCATGAAATGGATCAAGTAATCCTAGATTTGGGTTCAAACGCGAATGTACTACCAAAGCAAACATGGGAATACATGGCCAGACCTGTGTTACAATGGTCCCCTATTTAGTTACGAATGGCAAACCAATAGAAGATTTTGCCAATGGGAAGATTGGAAGGGGTGACAGTTGATATTGAAGGCGTGAGCATGTAGGCAGATTTGAAGTGATAGATATTGTTGATGACAACAATCCCTATCTCATGCTACTAGGAATAGGCTGGGCTACCGATATGAATGGAGTTATAAATATGAAAAAGCACAAAATGATCTTTGAGAAAAAGTCACTATGCATGGTAGTATTGCTAGATCCAGCTGAAGGAGTGTGATACACTGAATTGGTGTGCGACGACAATAGTGATGACGATCTTGACTATATTTACAAGATAATTGTGCAAGGAGAGGATTAGGTGAATCCAACTGTAGAAGGAAGGGTTTCATGGGAGTGCAAAAGCTTCTGCACTTCCGATTTAGACGAAGAGATAGTGCCATGGAAGAATTGGCTACACAAAGTAACAACATTTAATTGTAACATGATGATCAGGTCATTGTGTTGTGTAACAACAAAGGCAAGGGAGTTGCTGACATATGATGGATTTTTAGTGGTGGATGAATTTATAACCAAATCTGAATGTGCAGTACTAGAACAAAAATGGTTCGATGCACTGAAGTGGGCATTGCACACAACACTCGCACAATGGTGTGGTATTCATCAAGGAGGTTTTGAAGACTAGCACGAATGCAGAAGGATGATGCTTCTACATTTTGGAAAACCCCAGCTTTGAACGAAAGCTTATCAGTTGGGTTAGAATAACTTGTGCACCCACATTTCCCGATGGGTACAAACATATGTTGTACAGTCCGCACAAGCGCACACCACCCCCAGCCTAGAGAATCGGAACAAACCATAGTGGCAGGAAAGGTGATGCACATTACCAATTCTCCACAACGAGACATTCCATAGGGTGCATGAAGTATTGAACAAGGTTTAGCAGGTGAGGCGAACTGATTGGGACCTGAGCGTGCCAGCTGTTAGATGGGCATATAGGACCATGTGCAAAAACTTGAGCACATAGATGATTCCAAAGGTGTGAAACAGAGTAGAAACTGAAATTTCTAAAGGGAATACAAAAAGGAATTCACGCGTAATAGCTCCCACAGTTATGACAGTGCGTGAAGACCAAGATGAAGGAATCACACAGCTACGTGAGGATGACCATATAAGGATTCAGAAAGCCATTCGATGAGGGAACCTTAGACTTTGCAGACTCGAAGAAGATTGGGTACGATTTAGGAAGAAAAGCATGTTGAAGGACACTGAGATCAAAAGATTGGAAAACAAAGTCACACAAGCATGCCTCGTCGATAAACCAAGGATGACAAGGCAAGATATAGATGGTCATACCACTGCATTAGAAGATTGTCGACGAGAATTTATGATTATGCTAACATGGTTGAGACCGCACCATAGCAAACGCAGTAACAAGGGGAGCACACCACATAAGATAAAACACACGACGTCGACTATCGCGAGGGAAATTGAGGAATGTCCACAGACTATACTGGAAGGTGAATTGAAGTCTCGCACAGATGGTGCAACCACTTGACTAGCCATAGGGAGCACAGTCTTAGCACTCTAGATAGTTGAAAGAGAGCGCGGGACTCTAAAAGTGTTTGCTTGGGAACTGCACGGTGAAGGAAGTGTGCGCAGAATCAGCATGGTACAAGGCTTGCGCTTGTGCAAGGAGGGCTGTGCTGCCATGCGAGTAAACTGGGAAGTAACCGTAGGCATAAGTGTTCATGACAATATGTCCAATTTAAGGCAAAAAGGAGCAGGCGATGGGTAATTAAGACACGAATTAAGAACTAGATTTGGGTTGATCTGCTGCCAAGAATGCATTAATGACTCAGAAGTGGGGGGAATGATCAAATTCAAATTCAAAGGATGCTATAAAACTCCCAAGGCTAGCCATGAGGTAACACTTGTTCGTTTGAGATTTGAGCTATTACGAAGAGCACGGAGTGTTGAGCGCCAATCGGTATTTGAGCCCCCAAGTTTGCAAGAAACCACAGATAGTTCAAAAAGGATGAAAAATACCAGGAGAGGTGTGGGTTTTGTAGAGAGCACCACCAAGGAAGCCACGCAGAGCCTTACGGTGCAGGTGGGGGATGTGCCGGAAATTCTGAAATCACCTTGGATGCCAAGGCCTGAGAAGGATAAACAGGTAGCGGGACTAGTCCACATGTCCTTGTGAAATCCGTGGTTTGGTAAACTTTCCATGGAAGAAAAGGTCAAGGCTATCAACATTGAGACAGATGATGAGGAGGAGGACCTCCAAGCTCTTGTAGATGAGATAGAGGCAAATGAAGATATGGAAGAAGACATCTAGCTGGTGTGCACTGCAGCAAAATTTCTCGAGCGCGTTCCTCCGTGGAAAGGGAAAGCTAAGGTACCCAAGGATTTGGATGCCACTGGGAGCACACTCCAAAGCTCACTCCTCCCAGATGGAATTCTATTTGAGGGCTCAACCTTGGGCTGCATGCCATAGTGAAATTTGAAGACTGGGACCTCGTGGACAATGAAAAGTTCCCACATTTAGAGACTGAGAACCTCATGAAACAGAGCAAAGAAGGGTCGGTTACAACGCTAGAGCCACAGAAATGGATGCACGGTGTAGAGAAGGCCAAACTACTACACCTACTATGTATTTCACACTTTCACCATGCACTTATCACGATCTTTGTCATTAGGCAGCTGCTTTGCCTGGTGCAGGATGGGTACTTATGGCTGGAAGAGCCTATTCCCATCACGGCGAAACTTATCCACGGGATAAGGAGTAGAGGAACAATAGAAGGCGCAAACTTGAGCACAACATCTACATAGCTGAAATGGCCATGCGTTATGGAAAGATCAGCCCCACGAAAGAAGGCCAAGGCTTCCAAATTGGACATTAAGCCAATTACATTGACAGAGGGTGACCTCTTTGATATCGATGACACAGTTCGTGAGGTCACCCGGAAGCATTCCAAGAAGCTATGGCAGAGCAACAAAATGTGTTGGAGGGCATAAGGGTGCAGCTACAAGAACTTCAGGTGTAGGACCCATAGGAAGGAATAGTAATTGCCTACGACACTGCAGTAGCAAAGTAGCTATTGCATGATAAAATGGCCAACACCATAGTGCTGCCGAAGCAGCGCTAACAATAGAGAGTGAGGAGGACAAAGCTACAATGGGCTGGATCAAGGGACTTGGCATAAATTTGGCTGCCCTGCTGCAGGACACATTGTGCCAGTTGTACGACAACATAACAACAGAGCTACATGCACTGGAAGGCCATGGGATCCAGATATTAAGTGAGCAAAAGATCAACATTGAATAGCTCAGCCTGGAGCGTGATGAGCTAGTGTCACAGAATCGACAGATCACACAAACAGTGGATGAAGCATGCTGACACATTCCAGAATTATCCATCACCGCAGACCTACCAATAGAGATGTGGATCCACTGTTTGAAAAGTGGAGTATGAAGCGCGCGTGAGGAAACAACATGAGTGCAGCTAGAGCTCAACCTCCAAGTAGGTTTTAACCCCCTACAAAAATTACCTGCATACAAATTCTAAAAAAAACACAGAAAATAAACAATGCGAGAGCATAACACATAAAACACATATACACAGAGATTTTCCCCTGGATCCCAAAACCGGGACTACTAGCTTGATTTTTCATTATGTTCCTTTCAATGTTATAATACATATTTATACATGTCGAAGCGTCCAATACCATGGACCGAAAACCATCGCATCCAAAAAACATGTGCGAAAATCATGCACAAAACCATAGGTGGGTTTCCCAACCTAACATAAGGTGAAAAACCCAAATTTTATGGGGTGCTGCCAGAGACCCCATAAAGTGGGGTTATGGGTACACCTCAAACCCCCTATGACCCCCCCCCCCTGCTACACAATTAGCGCAACGAAGGGGGGCTCCACATCCTCTCTAACCCCTTGGTTAACTACATGGGCTAGTCATGGAAATAATATAACACAACCCAACATTCTCACACTTGTTTTTTTCTTTCCATATGGGGCCACAAGAGAGCTTAGTCATTTTTCTAGCCCCGAAATGCCCATTATCTCTCTACACTAAGAGAACTTCTCAAAGCTCATAGATTTTGTCAATGCATCTGTAGTATTCTTCAAAGTGTCCACATTTACCAACAACACCTTTTTGTCTTCTATCATATCCCTCACAAAGTTATATTGAACATCAATGTGCTTTGTCTTTGAATGATATGTAGGGTTCTTTGCCAAGAAAATTGCACTTTGGCTGTCACAGTCTATCTTATAGCTCCCTGTACTAACCCCATACTTGAACACAATCTCTGCAACCAAACTGCTTCCTTGTTTGCATGAGTGGCTGCCATGTGTTCTGCCTTTGTAGTTGATAGTGCCACTACAAATTGTTTCTTACTCATCCAACTAACTGCACCTCCAAATAGGTTAAACACATAGCCACTTGTAGATCTTCTCTGATCCAGATCTCCAGCCCAGTTTGCATCAACAAAGCCACAAATATCCAATATTCTTTCCAATCCTAATGTTCCTTGGTAGCACAAACCATAATCACTAGTGCCATGCAAATACCTGAAAACCCGCTTCGCTGCTTTCCAATGCTCCTTCCCTGGTTTTGACATAAACCTGCTCAAAACTCCCACTACATGTGTAATGTCTAGTCTAGTACAGACCATTGCATACATCAAGCTATCAACTGCACTTGCATATGGAACACGAGACATGTCGTCTTCCTCTTCTTGTGTCTTGGGACACTGTTCAGCAGATAACCTCACACCTACACGAATAGGAACCTTCACCGGTTTACTATCCTGCATATTAAACCTCTGCAATATTGTCTCGACATACTTCCTCTGGTTTAACCAGAGCTTCCTCTTTGCCCGATCTCTTTTAATTTCCATGCCCAAAATATAGGTTGCAGCACCGAGATCTTTCATGTCGAATTTGGAGGACAATTGGGTCTTCAAATCCTGGATAATTTCTTTGTCATTTCCAACCAACAACATATCATCCACATACAAGACCAGATAAATAACACGGTCACCAATTAATTAAAATACACACAATGATCTGCTTTGCTTCTGGTGAAGCCAAGTCCCCGTATAAATGTATCAAATTTTTGATACCACATCCTTGGTGATTTTTTAACCCATACAGAGACTTCTTTAACTTGCATACCAGTTCTTTCTTACCCTTCACCGCAAAGCCTTCAGGTTGCTTCATGTAGATTTCCTCTTCCAAATCCCCGTGAAGAATTGTTGTCTTCACATCCATCTGTTCTACCTCAAAATCAAAAGCAGCAGCAACAGATAAAAGTAATCTAATAGAAGTTACCTTGGCAACAGGAGAAAAA
>APFE031525012.1:0-36300 GCA_000404065.3 Pinus taeda
AAAACCTCATTGAGGTAGCTAGTAGGCCTAAAAAAAATGAAAAGAAATGAAAATAATTTATTTATTTTTGCTCCATGTGTCTCTCTTTGATGAATGCAGGTGCTTCCCAACCTTTGCAAGAAAAAATTTGGTGAAAACTCTAGTCAAAGGAAGTCAAACTTAGGCTCTCTCCTCCTTTTTCCAGATGCTCCAACAAGACCAAGACCATGTCAATCCATCATTTTCATCCATTTCCAACATCCACCAATCATTCCCAAGCCTTTCCCATTTCATTTTCCTCAATGCCCTAAAGTACCACAAGAAGGTTATGTTTTGCTACACGACTAAAATACATAGGGAAACAACTATTTTTACCATATCTCAAAAATCGTTAAAAGATTGGATGATTTGTTTCATGGGGAGATGTATATGGATTATAGTAACATTGTAAAGAATTTTTAACCACACGTTTTTAGAAATTGGCCTCCATCACCTACAACCATTTTTTATTTTTCTCAAGATTCATGCATCCATTGGCCAATGGTTTTTGTGGGGCAGTGCACAATGATGATGGAAACATGCTCAAAATATTTTAGGTCAATCCAATCTACCATTTGAGAGATATGGATAAAACGATTATGCTATAGGAGTGGTCCAAAATTGCTACACCATTGTCCATATTTGCTATAAGGTTAAGATTTGCTTAGAAAAAAGGGTCAAAAATCATGTTTTCCCTTGGGAAATGTTAGGAGAGGTTCATAAAAACTCTTTCCTCTCTCATCCATTCCATTTAACAAACTTCTTCTCAAGATTCCACCTCTATTCATGAAAAAAAGAGAAAAAAAACAAAGAAAAGAGGCTTTTCCTCCACCCCTTCTTAATAAGTTATCACCACCATCAGAGAATTTTTTCCTCACCCTACACTCACCATGATTCATCCAAGTCGCCGAATAAATTTTATGAAGCAACATAATGTTTTAATGAGGTTTTAGGGAGGGACTGTGTGACTTCTACAAGAAGGATACCAATCTTGTAGAAGCCTGCATAGATCCATCAAGATCATAGAAAAAGGATTGTTGCAGCTCGAGAATAAATATTTTTCCATCCTGGAGCATCAAGAGGTCAACCCTGAGGCTTAGAGAAGTCACACCATCCCTAAGGAACAAATACAAGGTAACCAATTCACTCCAGCAATAGTAGATCAAACATTGGAAAACACCTACATGAAAGAGATATTGTATGAGTCAAATACATCATCACATTGTTATGTTTAATGAGGACTTCTCCACAAGAAAGAAAATGAAATATGGCACCTAGAGAGGAAATTGTATTGATCATAAGCCCAACAAAAGCATGCATTCATCTACAATAACTCGACATCAGGTAGGCACAACTATGTATTGTTCTTCACCTCTCCTATTGAGCATATTATGGTTAAAAAAATTGTTTTCAATGCACACGAGAGAATGGTTTACAGGCTAATAGTGGCCAGTAAACTTGGCCAGCATCGATTAGTAAGACCATAGTTTACTCAAGTACTCATGCAATGTGGGGAACAACAAGAAAATTAGGATGATAATTATGAGGAGTGGGCCAACGGGTTTGAGAAGTTACGAAGGCGGTAGGTGGGGTACAACTCATCCAACACAATGAAGGAGTAAGGGGTGAACCATAACTTCATTTGTACCATGACATCATTCCCAAAATGGTAAGAGAGGCCCACTAATTCATTGAAGGTCAAGATAGATGCTACCAGGGGCTGCCTAGGGTTCTACAAAAGTGATACAGGCTAAGTTTACAAGTTTTATAGGAGGTTCTACGGGAATGGATATCACTACTAAAGGAGTACCTGAATTGCTACAAGAACACGGAAGAGATGCTACAATGTTGAATTAAGAGGAGAAAAAGAGCCCAAACCTCTAGGAATTTGCCTCAAAACCCCCATGAACATAAAGGTGTCATCCTAAAAAGGATAAGTTGCCTCCTCCCTCCTCACTTTCCATACAATTGCATAGAGAATTCTGCTTTCCATTGACATCATGTAGCAAACCCCAATGAAAGTAAATTCCTTTGAAAAAATTATTTTCTCACATAAAAAAGGAAAGGAAAAAGAAGAGGAAGTTTTTCACTGATGTAGGGAGTACCATTCATCTCCCTCTCTAAGAAAAAAACATCAGCCACCCTTTGCACCCTAGATTGCTCAAATAAAATCTTGGAATTCCCTTCAAATAATTTAAGGAAGTAGTAGTAGAAGTCATGGGAGGAGGTTTAAATCAAATAGAGGTACATATCTTGTGAGGATAGGTTGAGTCTTTTGAATTCCCATAAATTTAGGTTGCTCTATGAGCTAAGGTTCCAGACAGAGATACCAATTCCAAGTAGGCTCAATGTTCCATATTTTCTCCTTCATTCCATCATTAAAATGAGCCAGAGAGCAAGGAAAAGTGGCACCAACACATTTCCCATCATGGCCTCATTGTCACTAAATGCATTAAGCCAACTCAAGAACCCTATGTTGTCGATTGACTTTGTAGAGTTAGACATAGAGACATTGATTGAAACACAATCCCTCACCACAACACAACAAGAAGAGACACCAAAATCTAGTGTTGGAGGTAGGAAAGAAGAGGAATTGGAAGAGGAAAAGGAAGGAGAAAAGATAGAGGAAGAAGGAGGAGAACAGAAAGAAAAATAAAATATCCCTAAAGAGCCCTCAAGATCTCAAAACATAGAAAAATAGGGGCATCAAATAAGCCTATCACCAGAAAATGAAGCTGCTACAAGAAGGGGAAAAATTTCTACAGGAGAAGACACTGTGGTACAGGAAAGTCCAGTGAGCAAAAGACCCTGATTTTGAGAAATTTTACCCCCAAAGCCTAGGATTCGAAGGAAAACATCCAAAGAAAGGGTAAATACATATTTCTCCTTGCCATATGTGAACAATAAACCTGCAAAATTTAAGACAACCTAAGAGAAACTTTTTTTTTCTTTTCTTTTATTTTTTCAGTAATACAACCTAAGAGAAACTTATTATAAAAGTTTACAAATAAAAATAAAATGTGGATGTTTCCTTTGAATTGAGACTGATAAGAAAGGGAATTGCAATTATTTTCAGAAACAGAGAATTTCCTTGCCCACAACTAAGAAGAAGAAGTAGAAGAAGAATCTAGGGAAGAAGAGGAAGAGCATGGAGCAAGAGAAGATGTGCCAACATTCCTTTTGAGGTGGCTTGGGAAGTTAAGGGGGCTAACAGGACCATAAATGAGGCACAATTAGGTCACTAAGTTGCTAAGACAATGAGCAACTTTTTCAGTATGGGGGTATGATGGGCCTCCGAATTAGACATAAATTAAGGCCCATATGACCATCCTTCAACACATTAAACCTCCATTTTTTGCATTAGATGACATGTTTTAGCTTTAATATGTTCATTAGGAAGGTTTAGAGATAATTCCATATTATGTGCCTAATATTATTTATTTTTGTAGAATATTATGAGAATATTGAATAGATTATGAAGACTTGGAGGATGAGATAATCTATGGAATTTCTCCTTGTTATACGAGGACCAAGGTTGGGTAATAAATGAACATGATATTATGAAATTATTGAACAAATTACAGATCTACATTGATTCAGAAAATTTAGGAATGTGTCCCCTATCATTGAGCCGATAGGCTCATTCTATAGCCCAATATGAGGGGGATGTGTAAGTATGCCCATCTGGTTGTTTCTTTTCAATTAAAAATAAAAAATTAAAAATTATGCTCTAAACAAAAAAATAATGTCGACTATAATAAAAAAAAATGAATAGAAGTAAAAACACTATTTGTAAAATGTTTAAATTTTATACTTTTCAAAAATATTTCAACAAGATATTTAAATAAACTAATTGAAGATCTATGTTAACTAATTTATGTCGATATCAACCTCATATATATCTATATAAAAAAAATTATTAAATAAAACATGTTAATGTTGTATATAAAAAAATATTCAATGTAGCTTATCAATCAAATATTTTAATAAGAATTAATAGAGATATATACTTCAAAAGATATTAATAATAAAAAAGCATTTTAGTTTGTGTGATAAAATGTCTCGATGTATATCTGATGAAATTATTTTTTGCAAAATACATTTATAGTATATATCATTTAAAAAAAATTGTATATATCATGAAAAAATACGTCTTTTATTGTAAATTACATTTATATTATATGTCATTTTTAAAAAAATTATGGGTTAACACTTTTATTTGGTCCATATATACTTAATTAGCATTAGAAATACAACTTAAAAAATGAAAAGTAACACTTTTATGTTTCACATGAATAGTTGCACCTGAAGAAAATTTGATCCCTATCGACTCATGTTAAATTCGACTTAAGATGGATCTATGTGGGTTTAATGCAAATTCCTATGTTGGGAACTAGATCACACTTTGAGGGATTTTGGAGAAGAAAAGTTTCTTATCTCAAGATGATGTTCCCATCAATTTGTATAAGTCTATTAAATTTTCATATGTTCCATGCATTTCTTGTATTTTGTGGAGAAAACTTGTTATTTAGAAGCTCCACTTTCATTTCTAGCAGGGATGTACTTGCATTGATTCAAATAATGAAGTTTGGTGTCATTTTTAGCTTCTAAATCTTGGTTTCCTTCATAGGACTCTAAGTATCCTTGGGTTTGGCCATCCCAAGACCCTCAGAACCCTCTTCTATTTCTTTATTTTCTTTGGATGTCTTTGTCACTTGCATCTCTTATTTCTACATTTAGTGTTCATGCCTCTTTTTTTGTAGTTTGCATTCGTTAAATTATTGAAGTGATTTTTTTTTAGGCTATTTACAGAGTCACAAGCATGATGCATCCTTAGAAAAAAATTCAAAATTCATATTCATCATTGAGCTACTTATATTGGTTTACTAGTTCCCAAATCTAGAATTTTTGGAAGTCTCTTATAAAAAAATAGTAGTAATTTTATGCTACTTTTAGAACATCTCAATGAGATTCAATTGAGTTGGTTCCACCTACGTTGAGTCATAAAAGCATCAAAGTTAAGAAAATAAATTACCCATAGCATTTTCGCTTGATTAACTTAGGCATTTGGTAGGTTAACTATCTCACTAGTTTTAGAATTTCTGATTTTTAAAGTAGTAATTTCTAATATTTATTAGCACATGTTAACAGGGGTATTTTTGAGCGATTCAAATTGGAATAGAATCATAAGAAATCCTACTTAATAACAAATGTTTTCCCATCTCATTTTAATTTAATTTTATTGGGAATTCGTCAAGTTATCTCACTCTTGTATAAATCATGTCACTCTTTTAGAAGTCATGTAGCAATGTGTTTTCTAGATCTTCCTTGCCCAAATTCACTCAAAATTCATTATAGAAGTATATTTATATCCTATGAATGTTGTGATGAAACTTTGGTTGAGCTAAGACTTGGTTAGGTCACCATTTAGCTCTTACATTACTTGCATCTTGAATTTTGATTTCTGCAATTAGTCTAGATTTCCTCCCTGCAATTTACTTCATGAAAAGTGTGATTTCCTTCTTGCAAGAATAAAATAGGACTATCCTTCCCTACAAAATAGAATATATTTCCTTTCCAAAAAGATAGATTTTATTTTCTTAAGTTTTCATTATGCTTTACATTTTTTCAAATAGAATCGATGTCCTTTCTGCCATTTACTTTCTAGAAAAAGTAGGATAAGTTTGTTTATTATTATTTTCCTTAGGATGTCAGGCTTACCGATATCTTTGCTCAATTTAATTTGTTTCATTTCCTTCTTTTCAATTGCATCAAAGGGATTCAGACTAGGAAGAGGAAGGTGTCTGTTGCACATACAATGTCAGCCCCTCTTAAGTTTGGACGAACCCCAGGTTGATAATTTAAGTTGATAGCCCCGAGAGTTGCAACATTCTTGTTGCAATATTGGAGTTCATCAACTACTTTTGAGGATGGAGGTGTGAGCCTCTGGATTCCCTTATCATTGATGCATGAATAATATCCTTTATTTTCTGGTTAAAACAAATGTTCATATGTATATATGTGTATATTATTATAAATAATCTATCGAGTTGTGTTTATAAAAATCCATAAAAAAAATATGTTTATTTGTTGGTTGAAGCAATTGTGCATAATTATATATGTGTTTCATTGTAAAAAATTCATCGAGTTGTGTTTATAAAGCTCCAATAAGAATTATGTTAGTCATTTTTTCAACAAATTGTCATTGGAAATACTGCATCGAGCTAGGTTATAAAGCTCCATAAGTAGTATGTTTTGTTGGTCATAAGTGTCATTAAATAGTGAGGGCAGTGTTCCCCGAAGGGAGAGGGGTTTGTAACAACACCAAGTTAATTTCCATGTAAATAAATTAAACCAAGATCATGGACACGTATTCCAACAATACAAGGAAAAGACCCTCTAGTAGAGGTTTTTATGGAAGCCCCTAAAATAGCCCAAAAATCCATTTATAGCGAAGGTCACTAACGAAGGTGGGTGGGAAGATGTTTTAGAAAATGTCTTTTTAAAGGTGCATATATAATATACAAACCCATCTGTGCTTTACTATACATAGAAGCACTAGTTCCTAATAGAATATGGTGCACCATGGTAGATTTATTTTTTAAATTAAAAAAATGTTGCGCTAAATAAAAAAGAGAATTGGTGCGTATACTACTCAATAGCACCGAAAGAGGGTTAAATTTACAAAAATGTATGTTGTACAATTCATTTTTCCAAATCCCATGTTATACTGTGATGATGACTCGATGTTAAACTAGTACTCTAATGTCCTGGTGCATACACGGTATACAACGCACCGATGCTTGCACTAATCGATAGCACCATATAAAGCATTGGAGGACTTTTGAGGTCTAAAATGAGCCTCCTAAGAAAAATGTACAACCAAAATAAATTTTATAAGAATCAATAGTATTCAAGATGATGATGTCAACCATGGGGAATGATTCACCATTTTGGAGTAAAAAGGTAAAAATATTAAAAAATAATGAAATAATATAGCTATTTTTTCAAATCATATTTTCAACTTATCTCCATAATGCTTTACTCAAATTTCAAAAGAGAGTGCTTGTTGTATGTGAAATTTAACTCCTCATCCAAAGAGTACCCATGTTGCATACTTTTGATGGACCTTGCTACATGAAAAATGAGAAATACATGAAAAAATGTGATTGCAATCACATTTTTCATGTATTTCTCGTTTTTTTGTGTAGAAGGGTCAATCAAAAGTATGCAACATGAGTACTCCTTGGATGAGTAATCGAACTATGCATCCAACGAGCATTCTCGCTCAAAATTTGAGTAAACCCACAGGGAGATAAGTTGAAAATACAAGTTGAAAAAGTAGTTTTTTCTTTTTTATCTCTAAAATTTGATGATTTAATCTAATAATGTTTTATTATTTTCACTCTTATTTTACAATTTCCTTAGGAGGCCCATTTAAAAAATCCAAATTCCCCTAATGGTTAAATTTTAAAAAAATGTCAGTGTTATATCCACTTGAAGCACCGATGTTGTTCTTGTATTAAAACACCTTGGTGCGTACTTAAAAAGAGCACTACTATAGGTTTTTAATTTTCAAAAAAATATGGTGCTATATTCCAATGAAGCACCAGTGTTGTTCATGTATTAAAACATCCCATTTTGTCTTAGAAAAGGCACCGCTAGGGGGTTTTTAATTTAAAAAGAAAAATTGTGGTGTTATATTCCCACAAATCACCAGTGTGGTTCATTATTTAAAACGTCCTAGTGCATCTTAACAAGAGAACCACTGTAGGATTTTTGTTTTTTTTAAATGTAGTGTTATATTCTTACAAAGCACTGATGTTATTTATGTATTAAAACACCCTGGTGCATCTAGAAAAGAGCATCACTAGGTAGTTTTTATTTATTTTTAAATGCGGTGCTATAGTCCCACAAAGCATTGATGTGGTTAATACATTAGAATGCCTTGATGCATATTAACAAGAGAACCTCTATAGGGTTATTATTTTTTAAAAAGTAATTCTCTTATAGATGTTAGAAACTGGTGTGGTTATAATAATGCACTGAAACAAGGTTAAATAAAAAAAACCTACTCGTCATAAATTTCATTTTTACCATCTACAGTGTTGTAGAGCTAGAGCAGAACCAGTGCCACTCTTTCCTCACACAAGAGACCTATCATCGATACTTCTCTTTCACACCACCCTTATGTACCATGCTCAATGTGTGGCTTTCTATTTTTCTCAAACAATGGTGATTTTGTTTTTTTCAATTACATGTCAACTATGCCTCCCCGCTGACCAAATGTCTAGGTAATAATTAGGGGAATTTTGAGTTCTAAAATGGGCATCCTAATGAAATTATAAAATAATAACTGAAATAATAAAATAAGATTATATTACATCATCAAATTTTAGAGGGAAAAAAGAAAAAACAATTTTTTTAACTCGTACTTTCAACTTATCTCCCTATGGGTTTACTCAAATTTCGAGCAACAACACTCGTTTGATGCAGAATTTGCTGCCTCATCCAAGTTGTACCCGTGTTGTATACTTTAGATGAACCATGCTACATGAAAAATGACAAATACATGAAAAAGGTGATTGCAATCACATTTTTTCATGTATTTCTCATTTTTCATGTAGCAAGCTCCATCGAACGTATGCAACATGGGTACTCCTTCGATGAGGAATCAAATTTTGCATCTAATGGGTACTCTCACTTGAAATTTTAGTAACATTTTAGGTAGATAAGTTGAAAATATGAGTTGAAAAAATAGTTTTATTATTTACTTATTTTTTACAATTTTTATTTTTTTACTCCAAAAATAGTGAATCACCTCCCATGGTTGACATCATCATCTTGAATGCTATTGGTTCTTATAAAGCTTATTTTGGTTGTACATTTTTCTTAGGAAGCTCATTTTAGACCTCAAAATTCCCCTAATGGTTTATGTTTCTCTCTAATTTATTTTTTTAGCGGATTAAAATTTCAAAATAGGTCAAAAAATTCATTGTTTAAAAAAAAAATTTATTATGTGCAGTGCATTCAACAAATTTGGCTCACACCGATAGCGTTGTACCCTGTAAATTTACAGGGTGCACCATAGTTTGGTGCATGAACCTAATGCACTACATTTTTTGTGATGTGTTTCATAAATTATAATGCATTAGGAAAAGTTATAAATTGTATGTTGGTGCGTACATTTTTAGATTATGCCGGATATGTCTATATTTAAAAAATGTACCACATACATAATATTAAAAGAATATAGCTCGATGTGTTCGATAACTTGAATGTTCCATACCAGTGAAAAATGGTTATACATGTGCACCATTGTGTAAGTTTTTCTATACACACCACATTGAAAATGTATGTATGGAAACCAAAAGTGGTTCATCATGCATATGTACGCATTGTTTCCGATGTTGTTGTGTTTGATAGTGCACTGGAGCTTATGCATTACTATTTTTTGGGCGCACCAAAGATTTTTTTCTTTTTATTGAAATTTATGTTTCCATATTTACAAATACATTTTTCATTTAATAATTTCATTTTATGTTTTATGTATGAGTTTGATGTATTTTATTTGTCGATCATGGACGTCAACAAAGGAAGAAACAATAGGAGCAAGAGAAATTGGTGGACCAATATAATGTGGTCTAACCATCGGTGGCATGAGAGAGGGAGAGGGATTTATACCCTTTCCCTATTAGCGCAGCAACTCAAGAAATCTTGAATAATGTAGGTCTACTTAATTACTACGAGGAGGCTAAATCCTTGAAGGTAAACTCTATCTTATTGGACACTTGATCCACTAGTGGAGTGTCTAGGAGCAATCTTTCCGTGTCAGTCCTAGGACGTGGTATAGGGCTTAGAGGTGGACATATATTTTATCACTAACCTATCCAGGAGAGGGCAATATTTTCTTGAGTTCCATGATGTTATACGAAAAATACAATTGCATACATAAGTGTCTTCCCTAGGCCTTATGGACTGACCTAGAATAATAGAAAGCAAAGGGCACAATGTCTTCCTTAAAATAATTGAATGATGGGATGAGGCCTACCTAGATTCTATCACAAGATTCACTCTCTCCTCATCTTATATGCTCCAATCTTAGCTCTGATCACTATAATTAGAACTTGCACAATCAGACAAGACAAGCCAAAGATCTATGACATATATGTAGCATGATCCAATCACTTCATTTAATATATCAACATGGTATTGAAATACATGAAATGATAAAATCATATATAGCAAAACAATCTACTCTTTGTATTAATAGAAATGGAGAGAGTTACAACCAAAAATAGGAGTTGATCTTGTAGAAGAGCTCCCCAAGTTGACTTGTCCTTTCCTTGCTACAAAGTATACCTCTATGTCACCTTAATGCATGGAATAATGAATCTCAAAGCAACAACATGAGGGTAGAATCAACATCCAAAAGCCAATCCCTTTCCCATGGGTACCTGTAAATATATAGATGAGGAAGGTAGTTCTTGAATTCTTATCCATTTACCAATCTAGGCTTGAGATCACCTTGAGATGGGAGGATGAGTTCAAGGGATAAAAGGTGAAAACTCTAAGGTACGACATGATAGGATTTGAGACTCTTATACAAGGTAGATGGTTGAAAAAACCTCAAGAAGCTTCTAGAAGAGGAAGCTTCGGGATTGTTTTCATTTTCCTGAATTTATAGAATGAGCGCACCCCCAAGTCTAAGCAACCTACTAGTGATCAGCACATATGTAGAGAAGGTCAACCTAGTGGTCAATGTTGGTACCTAAAGGGACAGGGTGCACTAGCCTTAAAAGCTTGGAAACTTAGCAACCAATAGTAAAAACTTAGGGATTCAGCAAAGTCATGCTTAGGGCTTTATGCAGGGATGATGAATATATGTTGAAGGATGTGAATTGGTCCCGTTTGAGGGCTTATTGACCAGATGTGACAAATGGCCTAACAAATTCCCCCCTAAAGCACAAAGTCAGAAATGGCAACTGATGACTGAAGTGATTTACCTTGTGACAAGTCATGATCAAGAACAACTGTGAAAGCATCATCTGTTACAATACATTTACATCATGGTTTATTTTCTGAGGGAGGCATACCCATGCTCAGTACATAAGGTTAACATTACATGTACAATGACCAAAAGACATGCCCACAGATGATTCATGGTGGACCCATGACTGGATGATTGTCTGTATGATCATAGACATCATACATTGTGACCTTGTATTACTCCTGAAATCACAACCCAGATGGATGAAACTAGATCTGGAGCCTTCTATCTTGTTCACACGACCAACCAATGTACGAGTCTAACCATGTGAATTAATTAGTGGAATTTGAACATGGAAGACACCATCTAATTACCAACCAATGGTATAAGATGTTAACATAAACGAGAGAAACCACTGATGATGTTAATGGCTTTCAAGGTACTCTAGTACAATCTGTATAGTGTGAATGAATAAGTTGATGTCAAACACCATACAAAACCTTTAGGTTGAAGGCTAGTGATGTAAACTTGTCACCGAGAGAGAGGAAACTTGCCATTGATGTATGCAACCACCAAGGTACCAAAGGGGTGTTTCTAAGTCAACTTCTTGGATAATGAGATGATGTCAACAGGAAACGTGTAACAACCCCAAAATTAAAACATGGAACTAATTAGATCAATTATGCGTTTTACAATCAACACACCTCTATTCAACTAATTAGCATATACTTTTTAAGAAGTAGGAGCAAAGACAACTTACCTACAATGATGATATTCCTTACTTGTAATTTCTGAGTTGAATGCTATTTGAATCTTACTAACTGCAACAAGGTTTTGGAGATGACTCTCCACCCAATCATAGGCTCAGCTGTGCAAAATCTTTCTACAATTGGCCACCCCCAAGCCCTCAATCAACGTACTACTGTCAAGGAATCCTTTGTCTCACAACACTTTTCTCCCAAGACAATGGATGAAGGAATGATCTCTCATCTTCCTCATTGTCTATTAAATAGACCAAACATTGGAAAGGGAACCGCATGCACACATTCCATGTGTCAACATGCAACTTTTATTTTAAGTTTACTTTTTTATTTTAAGTTTTACTTAAGTTAAATTTTCTCTTAATTTATTTCTTTCTTATTTTATCTTACTTTTTGTTAACTTTACTTATTGTTACTATATATATATATATAATATATATATATATTATATCATAACTTTATATTATTAATTATTTATTATTATTATTTCTTCATTATTTATTATCTATGTACTATTATTATCTTTTCTTTATTATTTATTTTCTTATATTTTAATATTATATTATATTATTATTATTATTATTAGGGGACATTACAAAGCAACTCGTCGTAGGAGGGCCTTGATGTATCACCCATCAACAACACGAAACAGGTATGATGATTTGAGACAAAATGATTAGAATGATGTTGATACATAACTGGATCAAGAACAATAGACATGGAATGAAGTCTTAAGATTATTTTAGCAGATATCAACTAAATTAATTCTCTTGAACACAAAGGTGATGTTGAAATGGAGATGGCAACATTGAACCAAAACCAAAATAAAGGCTTTGAAAAGGTATGATAAACCAAAAGAAAGGCAGATTTCCCAACCCAATGTTCATGAAGATGAGGTGGACAAGTGTTGTGTTCAAGAGGGACTCATTTCCATTAACAAGTGGAGTATCCCATTTTCCCATTTTCTCCAACCATTAGTAGTCAGTACCTCTATATTTTTTACAAGATTGAGGAGGATAACATATGCCCGATTTTTAAGTTCATCCTTTGGATGAATCCCTCTAAGAATATTAAAAAAAACCAGAGAGGGAGTGGTTTAGTCCCGTGATGATCAAAAAGTCCATCATTGTTTAATTCTTTTAAAATTTCAGTAAAGGTGAAAAATCGACATCTTTTTCATGTTTAAAGAGTTTGAAAAAGAGGCAAAAAATAAAACTCCAAACGTTCATTTTTGTAGATAGTCTCTTAATTCCAAAAAGTTAGAAAATAATAACCAAGAGAACCTCCTAGCCATGTTCAACTAAGGTATTCCTTTTTTGTAAGTAGTCTATCTCAATTTGGAAAAGGGTTAAACCTATACTGAGTAGATTTCTTTTCATTTAATTTATTGAGTTTGAAAATACAAGTTCTCAACAATATTTTCATATTTTGGGAGTTTGAAAAGAGTTGAAAGAGGACTCCCCCTAGAGAAATGAGTGGTATAAAAGGAGAGTAACTTGTTCTAGTCATGATGGAAATGCTAAAAACTCGTAAAGTTTAAGAGGTTGGTTAATGAGACCACTCGTCGTAGTAGTTCCTTAGGAAATTTTAAAACAACCAGTGAAAGCGTATGATCGGCCAAGAATATGGTGATGATGGAATGAGAAAACCATCTCATCCAACATAAACATGTTGATAAAATGGAAGTCACGAGAGGAGGGATGAAAATGGTTTCTTTTTTCCACAATATTGAAACATGTGGAAAGTATGCTTGAAATTGGTTTCATTTTTACACAGGCCTGGAACAAAGGAAAAACTATGCTTGAAATAAGCTTGCATGTCCCCAACATAATGACTAAATTCGAGGTGCATGCCCCCCAAGCTTAATTTCATTCACCTAAGTAGAATACTCGTTACTAACAAGTGGATGGAATGAAGGATCATTTATGGGATCAATTGAAAGACTAAACTAGGAATTTACAATATCTAATCAAAGAATCGAATTGGAAGGGGATTTGTTTCATTTTTTAATGACCTTGTCATAGGAAAATAACTATGGTCAAGGGACATTTTTTCATTTTTTAATGAGCTTGACACAAGAAAAGAAACTTTGCTCCAGGTACCTTGTTTCATTTTTTAATGAGCTTGACACAAGGCAAGGAACTCTACTCCGACACCTTGTTTCATTTTTTAAGGAGCTTGAAACGAGAAAAAGAACTCTGGTCCAACACCAAGTTTCATTTTTTAAGGAGCTTGACATCAGAAGAGAAACTCTTCTCTAAGAACCTTGTTTCATTTTTCAAGGAGCCTGACATAAGAAAAGTAACTCTACTCTGAAGAGCTTATTTCATTTTTTAATGAGCTTGACACAAGACAAGGAACTCATCTCCAAAATTAGATCATAGCCTCCAAGAGACCATGGCTTCCAAGAGGTTCTCATCAGATGGAAGAAAAACTCTCTAGAAGGGATACATATCAAAGGATTCAATGGAAATATCAGGCTCCAATGACCCCAGTAAATTATTCACAATATCACCTATTGGATCTAGATTGAAATAAGTTGAGAACATAGTGAAAATCTCATCTTCATCAGTGGGTATTTGAATGGGATAGGTTGCCACATAATTAACTTGTGGCGGGGAAGATACCACTTGCACATTTGTAACTCTAAGGGAAGTGGGATGATTGGTGTTGAGTGATAAAAGGTGTCTTTTTAACTCATAATTATCTTCACATTAATTCTCAACCCAGGGATGATTTTTTTACTTCAAGAGTGTACTCAGTCTGAGGCGATCACTTGCTCAAGAGTAATTTTTTAAAGTATAGTGCTTTAAAAATGCAAAGATAAATGAATGCTGGAAACAAAATCTAATTGGAACAGCAAGAAACTGAAATGTTCTAAACTAAATCATTCACTCAATTATCAGTCAAGGATGCAATAGCAATAACTCTTTCCTCTATCAATTAATGTAAATGAAAATCAATCATAGGCAAGATCCTCAATCTGAGAACTTAGACAATGATAGTAAATGTCCTTTACAATTGTTGATCTTACACTCCACACCAAAACAATTAACTGGGAATGACAATTCAATCAATAATGCTACTAGTAGAAATGGAACAAACACACTTACTGCAATAACATTTAAAAGGCGAAACCAAATCGTTGCATGAAAGAGATAACAACAAAGCTAATTTACTGGAAATGAATTATTAATGGAAAGGAACAATAATGCTAAATTATTAGAATTTAGCAGCAATCTTAAATAGAACTGAACAACAAAGCTAATTAATTATAAATACACAGCAACTATAAATGTAACTAAATCAGCAATTTGTAATGAACAACAAAATCTGAAGTGAAGAGCAGAGCTTTAATGAATAGCATAACAATTTCAGTTGTAATGAATAATAATCTTGTTATGATGGAAGTGAAAAACAACACAATTCAATTACAGCATAGAAAACAAAGCAATTCATTAAGTCTAGCAATACGAAACAGTAAAGCGATGTGACTACAATAAATAGAAATGAAATCAAACCATCACACGGTAGAAATCGTAAAGAAATAATACAGAGCAGCAACTTAATCCACCAGAGGTTGGGCCCTTAGCTGCCAGCGAATGTTGTTGGGCTACTTCAAATAAGGTGAATGAACAGCAACCCTTTTACTTATTAATCATCAAACTATGCAATAATTACAACAGCAAAAGCCTTGAGAATTACAATGGCAATGTAACAATCCCCCTTTCCTCCTATCCTATTCTATCCTATCTTTAATAATCCTTGACATAATCTCTCATAGCCTATTCCATCATGAATAATCAATCATCATCTTCTCTAATCTTTGTTCTCATTTAAATACATAGAGAGCAAATAGAAGTTACAACAGATATGATTACAATATGATTTATATTACAAAATTGGATTGTTCCCAATAAATTGATAAGCAAGATCATATCTGAAATATCTTTCCATCAATCATTCAACAAGAACAGGTAGAATTTGGCATTGCAACTAGGATAATTTGGAAAACGGCCACACAGCGAATCTGAAAATATATATATATAAATAAAACAAAAAACAAATATATTATATATATCTTCAGAGAACCTCATTTCTTTTAGTACGGCCAATTTAGGAAAATTCTCAAAAAAAAATTTGGCTCCTTCTGACAAAACCCATGTTTTCGGATTTCCCATTCCTTTTCATTTTCCCGACCATTCATAAACAAAATTGTGCGCTTCTATTCTAGCGATTCTGAGTTAGAACATTTAATGATCAAATTCCATCTGAAAAATATCTTGGAAGGCTAAATGGTGACAAATTATTAATAACCGTCCATTAGTCAATCAGGCATTAATCATTTATTAAAAATAAAGGAGAAGAATAATAATATCCATAAGAAGCTGATCATTAATAAGAATGGATTATATGCTAATCCATGAATAATGAACATGAAAATAGAAAGTAAGAAATGGATGAATAGTGTTTCAAGCTAATAATAATATGATTATATTTATGGACAACATACCCAAATGAATATATTGCATGTCCTCATGCAACCCAAAAACAAAACCCATGTGTTAACCAAGCAATAAAAAATTTGTTCATCCCAACTCATGAAATGGATAGAACAAATGAATTCTTTCTCAATTAATGAATACTCAATTTTAACAATCTTGATGAAGGTGTAACAATTTTTACATTGACGTTCAAGTGATGTGCATATGAAGTCGCAACAAAATATGATATAAGCAACAACAAACTTCATTAACCATTTTCTCAAAAACTACAAACCAGATTTTACTGAAATTTTGCAAGAAGATTTAGACTATATTAATGCTTCTATAATCCAAAAATCAGATCGTTTTGATGCACGGATCATGAGATATAAAAAAAAATGGTTCTAGGTGATAGTGCACGATTTCCAAAATTTTATGAACTAATTTAACTTGAAATTATCTGGGTTTGTGTATTTTAATTATACGTCTCTGTTTTCTAGAAATCACAAGAATTGGGTTCATAGTTTTAAAAATATATGGAAATCAATTTCTGCAGTGTATAAAAATAAAATTGTATGCCTTAAATGAGAAAGAAAGTAGAAAACATCCATCATGCGTAGCAATGCCTCCCCCAAACTGAAGAATTAGCATGCCCTCATGCAATGCTAGAAAACAAATTGAGGTAGTCACTACCATCTGTTGAATTCTATGCTTGGTGTAAAACAACATAGAATAAGGGGGTGTCAAGAATGAATAAGAAGATCAATGGATGATAAAGACATAGTCATAAGAAAGAAATGAATGAAAGCAACAGTCCCCCAAACTGAAAGATGATATGTCTCTGAAAATGGGAAGTGGTAAAGATGTGGAATGAATGATGATAAGTAATTCTCAATGGATTTTCATGAAATTCTCCTAAATTCGTAATAAATCAAAAAATTATGCTATTTTACCTCAAGTTTTACCTCTGAAAAAAATGTAGAATGACATGTATGGGTTGGCATTTGTTGAAGTTGATGTAGGCAGAGTTGGTGTTGAAAGTGATGCAAAAAGTGGAATCCAGGCAAGCACATCATGTCTGAACAATTGTTCACGTTCATGAGTTGCTCGAGCCTCTTCTGTCAGTTGCAATAGTGTGTCCATGTTGCGAATAGAGTTCCCCCCCCCTACTTGTTGGTCTCCTGTAAACAAATCACTATTTTGCATACAATGTTCTTGAATCCACAGTGTTAGTCTTGAATAACAACAGATAAGATGCATGCAAAAATTTCAATTAAAAAAACTTTTGTATACATGCAGTATTAATATTTTGTCAAATCAACAAGTTATGGTAGAGTGCAGTAATAATATCACATACTATCCCATAATGCATACATTCCCCCCTCTAATTGGAAAAGGGATTCTATGACCATAAAGCATATGAAAGGTGTTGTGCTGACGGCAAGGTAAGGGAATGAACAATACAGCAGCAAATGAAGCAGAGTACACATATCAATGACAAGACGGTGAGAGTTATGATTATAATGAGAGCAGAGTGTATAAAGATAGTTATGAATAAGAGATAGGACACTTTGGGTTGATGATAAGTTATGCGAAAAAAGAAAAAGGACAACAATATGCCAAAAAGATGCTTTGTTGACGGTATTCTAGCCAAAAATGATGTGATTGATCTGAAAACAATTTCTCATCCGTAAAGGTTCAAAACAGGGAAAAAATTAAGGAAATAACTTCTCCGATAAAAAGAGAAAATAAGAAAAGGGTATTATAGTAATAATTGACGAGAAGATATAAATTCAATACCATAAGCAGAGCCTCTACTGCCAGCAGGCATCCATAGCCTCGGCAAGGTTGATTTTTAACCCATTTGAGCCAAGATCCTCAATTTATAACTAGAGAGTTTCAGTGTTGTTCTACATAAGAGATCAGTGTGCTGCCTTGGTAACCAAATAACCACACTGCCATTCATTGGGATGTAGCGAAAGTGATCAGGCTAGCTCGTGATGAGGCCTCCTGTTCCAAGGATAATTTGGCTATCCAATGGATCATAACCCTGGTGTGGTGGCCATAATGGGAATGTCACTTTGTTATAGCCTTATGAACATGGTAGGCTAACTCGTAATGAGACCCCCTATCCTCCATCTACGAACAAAAGTTTCCTGTTATTACACATTTTTATGATAAAAAGAGGGAGGCTCATTACTCCTTAAGAGTAGGGATGGTGGCAAAAGTTGAACATGTCAATAAAAAAATACCCATAATCTCATTTATTACAGACAGAGAAGATTATAACCAAGAAGGGAGGAACTAGCATGGTATTATGATGATCAATCAGTATCATGTATAGCAAAAAACAATGCAGTACAGTAGTATATAAACAATTGTGTCCCTTTTGAAAATAATCTATCATCAAGGAGTTGTCATGTTAAAGATCATAACATGAATGGTATTAACTCATTTCAATAGAATCCATAATTCTTGTCCTCATAAAAGTAGTGTACTTTATGCCATGAAAGGGAATTAGTAAAATGTGGTTGAGATGAATTAGGAATAATCCCACAAGAGGAAGGAAGGGTTGTTCTAAAAAATACTCACAAAGTGTTGCTCCTTTGAAGGAACAACAAAAACACTCGAAAAAGTGATGTTCCTTGTAGGAAACAGCAAAGGAAATGCACACCAATAGCAAAAATACACATGAAAAAGTGTTGTTCCCTATAGGGAACAGTGAAAAAAATACACACAAAAAAAGTGTTGTTCCTTAAAAGAAATAGCAAAAAAATGCATGTGAAAAAATGTTGTTCCTTTTAAGGAACAACAAAAAAATACACCAAAAAAAGTGTTGTTCCTTTGAAAGGAACAACAAAAATGCGAAAATTCTATTCCTTTGAAATTGTTGTTCCTTTGAAAGGAACAACAATGGTAGCAACGCCAAAATGTTGAGTGATAAAAGGTGTCTTTTTAACTCCTAATTATCTTTACATTAATTCTCAACCCAGGGACGATTTTTTTACTTCAAGAGTGTACTCAGTCTGAGGCATTCACTTGCTCAAGAGTAACGTTTTGCAATATAGTGCTTTAAAAATTCAAAGATAAATGAATGTTGGAAACAAAATCTAATTGGAACAGCAAGAAACTGAAATGTTCTGAACTAAATCATTCACTCAGGAAATTACAACAATTATCAGTCAAGGATGCAATAGCAATAATTCTTTCCTCTGTCAACTGACGTAAATGAAAATCAATCATAGGCAAGATCCTCAATATTTGAACTTAGACAGTGATAGTCAATGTCCTTTACAGTTGCTAATCTTACACTCCACACAAAACAATTAACTAGGAATGACAATTCAATCAATAATGTAGCTAGTAGAAATGGAACAAACACACTTACTGCAATAACATTTAAAAGGCGAAACCAAATCCCTGCATGAAAGAGATAACAACAAAGCTAATTTACCGGAAATGACTTATTAATGGAAAGGAACAATAATGCTAAATTATACAGAATTAAACAGCAATCTTAGATAGAACTGAACAGCAAAGCTAATTAATTAGAAATACACAACAACTATAAATGTAACTAAATCAGCAATTTGTAATGAACGACAAAATCTGAAGTGAAGAGCAGAGATTTAATGAATAGCATAACAATTTCAGTTGTAATGAATAATAATCTTGTTATGATGGAAGTGAACAACAACACGATTCAATTACAGCATAGAAAACAAAGCAATTCATTAAGTCTGGCAATACGAAACAGTAAAGCGATGCATCTACAATAAATAGAAATGAAACCAAACCATCACATGGCATAAATCATAAAGATATAATACAAAGCAACAGCTTAATCTACTAGAGACTGGGCCCTTAGCTGTCAGCGAATGCTGCTGGGCTACTTCAGATAAGGTGAATGAATAGCAACCCTTTTACTTATTAATCATCAAACTGTGAAATCATTACAATGGCAAAAGCCTTGAGAATTACAATGGTAATGCAACAATCACCCTTTCCTCCCATCTTATTCTATCATATCTCTAATAATCCCTGACTTAATCTCTGATAATCTATTCCATCATGAATAATCAATCATCATCTTCTATGATCTTTGTTCTCATTTAAATACACAGAGAGCATAGAGAAGTTACAACAGATATGATTACAATACGATTTCTATTACAAAATTGGATTGCTCTCAACAAATTGATAAGCAAGATCATATCTGAAATATCTTTCCATCAATCATTCAACAGGAACAGGTCGAATTTGGCATTGCAACTGGGATAATCTGGAAAACGGCCACACAGCGAATCTGAAAAATAAATAAATAAATAAAACAAAATAAAAAAATAAAAAAATAAAAAAATAAAAACCTTCTGTTTCTCTTAGTACAGGCTGAATTTGGGAAAACTGCCTTGCACAAAACTAACTTGGTCTGTTCGGAACAAAACCCATGTTTCAGATTTTCTAGATTCTTCTCCATTTACCCAAACCTTTCAATACGAAATTGTCACTTCTTATTCCAGCGAATTTCTGAGTTGGCACATTTAATGATCAAATCTTCAATCTGGAAAATATCTTGGAGGCTAAAATGGTAAACAATTTTATTAATAAACCATCATTGGTAAAATCATGCATAATAATCAATTTATTAAAAATAAAGGAGAAGAAATAATATTTTTCCATAAGAGCATAAATCACTATAAGATGGAATTATATGATAAATCATGATAAATGATATGATAAAGAAGAGTAGAAATGGATGAAATAGGTGTTAAAAGCTAATAATAATGATATATTAACGGCCCAACAATTGGCATTCGAATCAAGACCTTGAAATGAAAGTTGATCGATAGTCACAATCCTTCCATCATGTTGGAAGCATATCACTCAAAAGAGTGTGGACACAACAATGTTCATAGCATAAACATAGTATTGCCCCATGAGAAAATTGAAGTCCAAAGGGTCCATGACAACCATAACATCAATACATACAATTTTTCTTCCCAAAGTAGTAGTAAACTAAGGAAAGATCCCTAAGGGTTGACCAGTTCTTCTATTAAAAGATAACAGATTCGGAGTGGTAGACACATGCTGTGGGGAACCCAAAAATTGCCAAGTAATGGAGGATAGAATATTAACATAATCTCCCTCATCTATAATAATGAGATGGATGTTATTATCATACGCCTTTACCATGATCTTGAAATTCATGTAAGAAGGGAAATGAGGTTCTGTCATTTGACTCCAATCAAAGCAAACACCCTATTTTCTTGAAGGGGGTCTTTTGGGAATGGGAGAGATACGCCCTTGTCGAGTAGAATCAGAAGAAACAAGAAGAACATGAGAGGTATGATCCTCACTCTCTATAGGAAACGTATGATCGATTAAAGGTGGAGTCGAGTTAATCATTTTTTCAACTAATGGTTGGTTGGGAACAGACTCATAGGATTCAGATTCAAAGAGAGTGGGGTTGTCTAGAAACATATTCTGATCAATCACTTCTTCAACTAGTGGAGGATTAGGAGAAAGATTTCAGTAACAAGCCGAGAGATGAGGTTAATAATTTGTAAGGTTTTCCAACACTTTTGAGGCTTCATCCATATAAGGAAAAAGGTGAATAGGATGACTCCCTTCACATAACTTGCAGGGAAATTTGACTTTACTATTTTTCCCACAGACCTTACTATCACTAGTCAAGGGTTTGTCACCAACATGATCTCTAGAAGTTGATGACAAAGTCCAATGTGAGCCTCTGTACCACACTACTAATATTTTGAGAATATCAAGATAATCTCTAATATGGTGGTCACCTTTACAAAACTTTCAAGGAAATTTAACTCTGCAGGACTTATTGGAAGGTTCCTCCATACTACTTGCATGGGTAGCAATGGTTTCTTCGTTACCCCCCTGCTTATTTTTCTTCTTATTCTTCATCCTTTTCTTCTTCTTCTTAGCCTCCTGGTTACTAGAATGAAGAATTTCACCAAGTGAGGAGGAAGGAATGGATGAAGAAATAACAGGTGAAGAAGGAAAAGGGTAAACTTTAGGATAAACTTGAGGTTGATATTATTCAGATGGAGGAGACTTGGTTGAGGAGAAGTTTGGAAATTCGGAACCATAGGGGTCAAAAACAAGCAAACTAGAAAACCAATGGTAAATCTGGGAAGGGGTAGCATTGCCATATAAGGAGCACAAATATTTCCAAAAGAAGGAAAAGGTATAGGAATATCATCAAGTGGGTTTCCTTGATTGGTAGGCTCATAAACTATTGCCATTAGTCTCAACCTAAGATATAGTAAGGAGTTGTTCCATGGTGAGGATGTTATTCCGTGGTCAATTATTTTATTTTAGAAATTAAAGACACAAAACAAAACAAAACATGGGTAACTAGGAAAAAGGGTTTGCCAAGCAACTGTGAACTGCAATATACACCTTGGAGAACCCAAGAATTAACGTACGTGAAGGAAATATCGCTGAAAATAGGAGTTGATATTGTAGAAGGTATCCCCAAGTTGACTTGTATTTTCCTTGCCATAAAGTATACCTCTACGTCACCCTAATGCATGGAATACTGTCTCTCAAAGAACATGAGGGTAGAATCAATCTCCAAAAGCAACCCCTTGCCCATGGATGGCTATAAATATATAGATGAGGGAGGTCATTCGTGAATTCTTATCCATTTACCAATGTAGGCTTGAAATCCACTCGAGATGGGAGGATGAGATCAAAGGATAAGAGGTGAAAAATCCAAGGTAGGATAGGATAGGATTCAAGAATCTATCCAACGTAAATGGTTGAAAAAACCTCATGAATATTCTGGAAGAGGAAGCTTTGAGATTCTTTTTATTTTTCCCAAATTTCTAGAATCAACACACCACCAAGGATGAGCAACCTGATGGTGATTAACGCAAGTGCAAAGAGGGTCAAACTAATGGTCAACGCTAGTCCCTAAAGGGCCAGGGTGCATTGGGCCTTAAAATCTTGGAAACTCAGCAGCCAAGAGCAGAAACCTATGGATTCAACAGAGTCATGATTATGGCATTGTGTAGGGATGAAGACAATATGCTGAAGGATGTGAATTGGTCCTGTTTGAAGGCCTATTGACCAAATGAGATAAAATGGCCTAGAACACCATATGTCCCCCATGAGGTTCTAGTAGAGAGTCAAATTGACTACTCTCAAAGATATGTTGGGTGTCATGTAGTCCATCTAACAGATTTTTTAGGTGCATGGTAGACAACTATGGATTGGTTCTTTTGCTTCATAGGAGGCTAGGTGCCTCTCATTATTAGTGATCTCCATTACACACTATACTAGTGATGGGTTGCAAATTAGTTTCCTCTTATATATTATGTGAATTTTCTGATGTAGGCGTGACAAGGTATCAGATGGTCTAACATTTTTTTGATGTAGTTTTGTAGGGCTTTAGATACATGACATGCAATGATACATGGGAGGACGAAATTCCCTTTTGCTTTAGATATATTTTTTTTTTACTTTTTTAGTGGTTTCCAGAGACAAGGCCTACATTTGAATGTTTCCTTCCTAGGTCGATGACTGAGGTAAAAACATACGGTCGATGCATATGTGGTGCTAGATGATTCCCAAGAGGATCTTTCAAGAGTATCCAGCTAGGTGTTCCACCAAGGCACTGGCACTACTGAGAAGTGAGGATAACCACATGTTTATCTTGGTGTCGTGTTTTTACGCAGGGATGGATTGGAGATAGTTCCCCAACATCCTCTTCACACTAGATGAGCCTACAAATCATAGAGGTAATATTAGTGTTTTTTTAAATTAATCTAGTTTCATTTTATTGTCCTAATTAATTAGAATAAAATTTATTCTAGCGCATTGTTTAACATGTTTTATTAAATTTTTTAATGAAATTGTATAATTATTATTGTGTACTATATATTTTGTAGACATCAGCATATTCGTTAGGGGCATGCCTTCTCCCCCATGGGAGGGATCATATGTAGATATGGAGAGGCCCAATATGATGGGGCACATGATCCTCAGATGTAGAGGGGTGACATGGGCATCCAGGATTGTAGGGCTGGTCCCATATTTATGATGAACTACTACGACCGGCCATATATACTTTTGGTGGAGTAGGGATTCCGCATTATGAGGATTTGAGACATCAGGGAAGATCCTAGGCTCCTGGAGCTCTTCAAATACTATCCATGTGATATGATAACTCTAATGTGTCATATCATCAGAGCTACTAGGATACCAGTAACGAGGAGGGATACAGGGCATGCAATAGAGTCATTATATGAGCCTTCATGCGGTGCTAGCCCATCGGATCATCATGACGAGGGTAGTGATCATGCTTCTAGTAGTACTACCCCATTAGATGATCCAAATTGGATCCTAGAACACTCTCTAAGTTTTCATGAACTCTTTAAAAATCATGCCAAGGATTAAAAGTCTTACAAAGATCAAGCTTATCGGAGATATCCTCGTAACTGTTGCAATTTGTGATCAGCATGGAGTAATGAGGACTGTCGGTCAAGCGCGTAGACCGTCGGACCATGGTAACACGTGCTATCACAAATTAGAAAATGTAGAGGCCATTTCGAGAAACGGGGGTAGTTTCTGATACGCGATTAGCGAAGTCGCTAATCGCATATCACAGGTCAAACCCCTCAAAGAAGGAAAGGCCACAAGCACTCGAACCCAAAAAATTATGAAATGCAACGGATATTGATCCAATTCCATGAAAGCAGGATTCCACAAAACTAGCAGAATATCGGAGGGGCTATGAATGGTACACGGTTTCAACCGAGTTCCACCCGATGCCATACAATGAGTGCCACACATCCAGCGAAAGAGAGAGAAAACCGTTCACATCAGACGGGTAAACATCATGCTACTTAGCCGCCCGATATGAACGATGACCGTAGGATCTAGGGCCCCTAGATCAATGGCAGAGACACATTCCAATGGATGACCGGATTTGACAAGGTCAACAAGCAGAGTTGTATAGGATTTGAAGTTCGATATGGACAATGAGTTGGCAGAAGGTCGTGTTTCATGGGTATTCTTGGAGTTAATAGAAAAAAATATCGTTTCAAATATATCCAAGAGAACTGACACTCATCCGTTATGAAATAGGTGGCCACCTATGAAGCGTTATACAGTGACTGGTTACGTAGGACAGAGGGATTCAAATGGACAAAGGCAGGGGAACCGGAAAGCCGAGAAGCGGAAACAAATAGCCAGGAATCAGATTGGCTTAAATGCCACCAACTGACAAGAGTAAATGAGATAGAGTAGTAGGCAGTAAGCCGAAAGCAGAAAGAAGAAGTCGAGCTGACCTACATAAGAAAAGGCAACATCGAGCCAGGATTAAGATAGAGACAGAGAGAGTCAAAGACTCTGTGCACTCCAGAGAAGGCTTGAGAGGTTCAAGCACACTCCTCTGTAATGCCTGTCATGTATGAGTCTCAGATTGGGCTCATACTACTATGACCAATAGAGGTCGAGAGTCAGTAAGGAGAGTATGTTTACTCCAAAGACTTGATGGATCCAAGTACAGTCTTGCTGATTTATATCTGTTGTGTGAGACTCAAATTGAGCTCACTGTTGTAAAAACTCTACTTTGAAAACATAATAGAGAGGCCACCACTGAAGGCTAGACTGGGAGACGTAGCCCAGGAGTATTGGGTGAACTGCTTATTAAACTTGGTGTGTTTATATGTGTTGCCTGTTATGTTTTCTTTAACTACTTCATTTCCTGTGTATTTCGCAATGTTATCAATCTGTTGCACAAAATAACATAGGCACATCCATGCAAATGGGTCTGTAATACCTTATTGTTTGTCTTAGATCAATTACAAATCAAGTGGTATCAAAGCTTTAGGTTGCTAAGGTTAGAAAAACTTGTGTTGGACTGTTAGTAAATGATAACTAGATCAAAGCTTAAACTAGGAGGAGGAGAATTGGCCGAATTTAATTTGTAAATTGGTAGATTCTGTACTAGGAGGAAAATGTCAAAAGAGATTCCCTTGGAATCAAACCCTCAATTCATGGACAGTTTCTTGACTATGAGAGCCATGGTAGAGGAAATGTATAGAGAATTTAAGAAAGGTCGAAGTGAAGTCCTTCAACTTCTCAGCATAACAAAGGAGAAAAATAATCTCTCCTCCATGACCATTCTAAAGGCAAAGGGAAAGAAGAAAAGCTTCCCACACCTCCTAATAGCCTTGAAAATAAAAATAAAACATCTTTTATTAAATTAGATGTTAAATTTGATTTTCCAATCTATGATTGAATGCAGAGAAGCTAGATAATTGGATTAGATAGATTGATGTGTATTGCAGGGTGCAGAGCATTGATTCAGACAAAAGTAAGATTCAGCTAGCTAGACTACGCCTTGGAGGAACTACCTTGGTATGGTGAGAGGGCAGGACACAAGCTGACATGAAGAATCATGGTAAAATTCTTTCTGTTTGGAGTGAATTTGTTTCTACAATTAAAAAACAATTCTATCCACAAGCTTATATGAAGCAAGCTATGATGAGTTGGAAAACTCTTCGCCAATTGAAAGGGCAAAGTGTACAATTTTACACCCAAGAATTTAGAAAAAGAGCTTTGATTCTAGGCATTTCTTTAGACTCATCTAAAACTCTGTTGAAGTATATAGGTGGTCTACATATTTCTTTGAGACATACCATTCTCATGTTTAATCCTACTAGCATAGATGAGGTATCTATTCAGGCTACACATCTAGAGGCTAGGGGCAAGAATGTGAACCCAAAAGTTGGGGGATCATCGAAACCCACTACAAGCAAGAACAAGGAAAAGAGAAAGCAGAAATGGAAAGAGAGGAAGGCAAATGTTGTACAAAAGACCAAACCTTCATGCACTCACTGCAAGAAGGATGGGCGTGATGATGAACACCGCTAGATTTTGCATCTGGAGCTGAGGCCCAAGAAGTATGATGGCAAAGAGAAGAAAGCTTCTGCAGCTATTTAGAAGGATTTGGGGTCAGACTCAGGGGATGAAACAACAATCGCAGCCATAGGTATAAAAGGTAAAAATTATGAAGCATCTACTAGTAATTCTGCACAAACTATTGATAATGAAGAAAATGAGAGAATAAGACATGATATTTTTCATATTAGAGTTATTCCAAGCATCAAAATACTGATACTTTATTTGATGGTGGTTCTCAAGTAAACTTAATTTCTGAAGCAATTGTAAAGAAACTGGGATTACTAACCACACCTCACAAGAAACCATATCCATTGGGTTGGTTATGTGATAAAACAAAGCTACAAGTGACTAGACAACGTAAACTTAGGTTTGCCATTGGTTCATCATTTGTAGATGAGGTTGAGTTAGATGTAATTCCCTTGGATATATGTGGAATTGTTTTGGGAAGTCCTTACTTGTATGATAGAAAAGCAATTTTATATAGAGCTGAAAATAAGTATCAACTTGTTAAATATGAAATTGAATATATTGTAAGAGCTCATAAACTCAAGAATAATTATATTCTCATAAACTCGGGGCAAATGAAAAGAATTGTAAATTCATGCAAACAATTTTTACTAATCGCTGTAAAGGAAAAGAAACCTGATAAAACCAATGAATTTGAAGGTTATGATGCTAAACAACAAGCTGATTTAGAAAAAGTTGTTTCAGAATATAATATGCTATTTCAAGAACCTAAAGGTCTGCCACCCAAAAAGGAAATAGTACATGATATTAATTTGCAACAATATGCTCCATTGCCTAACATCGGAATGTACAAGTTATCCGCTTTAGAGAATGCAGAAATCAAGAAGCAGGTACAGGAGCTGCTCGAGAAAGGGTTCATAATGCCTAGCACATCAGCATGTGGGTCTCCATTGTCCTGGTGAGGAAGAAAGATAGCTCATGGAGAATATGCATTGATTACTGAGCACTAAATAAGATAATGATCAAAAATCGTTATCCCCTTCCTCGCATAGATGATCTATTAGATCAGTTGAAAGAAGTTGTTTACTTTTCCAAGTTGGACTTGCGTAGTGTCTACCATCAGGTGAGAGTCGTAGAGCAAGATGCATGGAATACTACTTTCAAAACAAAGCATGGGTTGTATGAGTGGTTGGTTATGCCTTTTGGCTTAACTAATGCTCCTGCTACCTTCATGAGAGTAATGAATGATGTACTCAGGACTTTTATTGATGATTTTGTCATTGTATATCTAGATGACATTCTTGAACATGGGAAGAATATTTGAAGCATGTAAAGGAGACTCTAGATGTTTTTGAAAAAAGAAATTTTTTATGTAAAGCTATCAAAATGTGAATTTGGCAAAACATATTTGAATTATTTGGGTCATATTGTAGGGGGTGGTGAATTGAAGATAGATCCTTCTAAGGTTGCAGTCATTATAAACTGGCCTAAACCCAAATCTGCTACAGAAGTTAGAAGCTTCTTAGGAGTAGCACAGTATTGGAGAAAGTTTATTACTAACTTTTCCTTGATTGCAGCTCCCTTACATGCTTTAACAAGATTGAACAGGGTGTTTCAATGGGGAGGCAAATAGCAGAAAGCCTTCGACACCTTAAAGGAAAAGATTAGTATAGCACCAATACTAGCATTGCCCGATCTTCAAAGACCATTTGAGATTGAAAATTGATGCCAATGACTATGCCATGGGAGCAGAGTTGATGCAGCATGGTAAAACCATATGCTATCACTCTGAGACATTTAATTCTGCAATAGTTAATGATTCCACATATGCTAAAGAATTGTATGCATTAGTATAGAGTGTGAAAAAGTGGAAACATTATTTAATGGGTAAAGAGACAGTTATACATACTGATCATCAACCACTTCAATATTTACACTCACAAACTAAGTTGCAGCAATCAAGATACTATAGGTGGATGGGTTTTCTACAACAGTTTCATCTTGCCATCAGATATAAAAAGGGCATACATAATAAAGTTGCAGATATGTTGTCCAGACTAATCATAAATGCATCTACTATACTTAAGCATTATTCAGTTTTGCATGAAAGCTACATTGAACAATATGCTCAAGATATAGATTTCAAATATGTATATGCAACTTTAAGTCATGGCAAACAAGTAGAAGAATTGGATTATCATGTTAAGGACCAACTCTTGTACCATTTTGGAAAGTTATGCATTCCTCAAACTGAAAGAGTAAAGATAATTCAAGAAGCACACACTTCTCTAACATCAAGTCACTTTGGTGTAAGTAAAACAGTTGCATAGCTGCAAAGATTTTGTTATTGGCCAAAAATGCATGAAACAACTTCTAGATATGTAAGAGGTTGTACCATGTGTGCTAAAAGCAAGCCCAACAATAGAAAACTTGGCTTGTACACTCCACTACCAGTTCCTTCTCATCCTTGGGAAAGTGTTTCCATGGACTTTGTTAGGGGATTGCCTAAGTCTAGAAAAGGTCATGACTATTTATATGTTGTTGTGGATAGGTTCAACAAAATGTGTATTTTAATACCTTGTAACAAACAGATTACATCTGAACAAACAACAAAGTTGTTCTTTCAGCATGTGTGGGTTCATTTTGGATTACCCACTTCCATTGTATCTGATCGAGATTCCTGATTTGTTGGTAAATTTTGGTCGAGTCTGTGGGAATTGATGGACACCAGACTAAAGAAGAGCACAGCCTTTCATCCACAAACAGATGCCCAAACAGAGGTGGTCAACCGAATAGTGATCCAGTTTCTCATAGGCTATTGCAGCAAGCATCCCAAGCTTTGGGATGAACATTTGTGTTATAAGAAACATGCTTACAACCAGGCTAAACATTCTTCTACACAAAGATCTCCTTTTGAGACCTGTTTTGGTAAAGACATAGCGGTTGATAGACATAGTGATGTGGACAAGGCAACCAAGTTCATTGAACAAATCCAAGAGATTCACCAGGAAGTACAGGAACAGCTGGAAAAGAGCCAAGCCAAGTACAAGGCAAGGCATGATAAGCATCGAACTGAGCATAGTTTCCAAGTTGGTGATCAAGTCTGGCTGTATATCAGCAAATACAGAATGCAAGGTGAAGGTAAGAAGTTGAAGCCAATAAGGTATGGACCTTTCAAGATACTTGAGAAAATTGGTGAGAATGTTTTTTTCCTTGATTTTCCAGCTTACATGCACATCTATTCAGTAGTTAATGTAGAAAGATTGAGACTGTTTGAACCTTCATTGATTAAAGATCCTGAAGAGTAGAGTCAATTGCCTTCTTTTGATGATCTGTTTCCTGAATATCTCAATGAATTGCAGGAAGACATAGTTTTGGACAAGAAGGTGAGAACTACACGCAGAGGGGATGTTGAGTACATCAGGATTGGACTCAAAGGTTCAAAAGCAAGCAGTGCAAGATGGATAGAATTTGGGCAAGCAAGGAATCTATATCCTCACTTGATTGATGCTTAAAAACCAACTTTTGGTGGTCCTAAATATTTTTTAGTGGGAAGGTTGTGATCCAAATTGGATCCTAGAACACTCTCTAAGTTTTCATGAACTCTTTAAAAATCATGCCAAGGATTAAAAGTCTTACAAAGATCAAGCTTATTGGAGATATCCTCATAACAGTTGCAATTTGTGATCAGCGCGGAGCAACGAGGACCATCGGTCAAGAGCGCAGACCATTGGCCCATGGTAATGTACACTATTACAAATTAGCAAATGTAGAGGCCATTTGGAGAAACAGGTGTAGTTTCTGATATGCGATTAGCGACTCACTAATCACATATCGCAGGGCAAACCCCTCAAAGAAGGAAAGGCCACAGGCACACAGACCCGAAAAATTATAAAATGAAATGGATATCATTTTGATTCCGTGAGAACGGGATTCCACAAAAATGGTAGAATATCGGAGGGGCTACGAGCGGTAAGCAGTTTCAACTGATTTCTACCTGATGCCATACAGTGAGTGTCACGCATCCAACAGAAGAGAGAGAAAACCGTTCACATCGGATGGGTAAACATCATGCTACTTAGCTGCCCGATATGAATGATGACTGTAGGATCTGGGGCCCCCAGATCAACGACGAAGATGTGTTTTGATGGATGACCAGATTTGACAGGGTCAATAGGCAAAGTTGTATAGGATTTGAAGTCTAATATGGACAATGTGTTGGCAAAAGGTCGTGTTTCATGGGTATTCTTGGAGTTAACCGAAAAAACAATCATTTCAAATATGTCCAAGAGAACTGACACTCATCCGTTATGAAATAGGTGGCCACCTCCCTATGAAGCGTTATACAGTGACTAGTTATGCAAGACAGAGGGATTCAAATGGATAGAGGCAGGGGAACCAGAAAGCTGGGAAGTGGAAATGAACAGCCAGGAAGCAGATTAGCTTGAAAGCCACCAACTGATAAGGGCAAAGGAGAGACAGCAGTAGGAAATGAGTCGAAAGCAAAAATAAGAAGTCGAGCTAACCTACAAAAGCAAAGGCAGCATTGAGCCAGGATTAAGACAGAGACAGAGAGAGTCAAAGAGTCTGTGCACTCCATAGAATGCTTGAGAGGTTCAATCGCACTCCTCTATAATGCCTATCATGTATGAGTCTCAAATTGGCCTTATACTACTGTGACCAATAGAGGTTGAGAGTGAGTAAGGAGAGTCTGTGTACTCCAGATACTTAGGGGATCCAAGTACAGTCTTGTTGATTTATATCTGTTGTGTGAGACTCAAATTGAGCTCACTGTTGTAAAAACTCTGCTTTGAAGACATAATAGATAGGCCACCACTAAAGGCCGGACCAGGAGATGTAGCCCAGGAGTATTTGGTGAACTCCTTATTAAACTTGTTGTGTTTATATGTGTTGCCTGTTATGTTTTCTTTAACTGCTTCATTACCTATGTATTTTGCAATCTTATTGATCCGTTGCACAAAATAACATAAGCACATCCATGCACATGAGTCTGTAATACCTTATTGTTTGTCTTAGATCAATTACAGATCATGAGATCATAGTTAGGGTGTCGGTGATCCTTTTAGTATTACTCCACCTTGTCATCATTCACCTCATGATGATCACCCAGTATTGGCGGTGGTATATCATGTTTCTCCTAAGAGAGAAGACCAGTCAATACCTTCTCCTCTACTTGATAGTTCGACTATTGAGGTAGTACTTGACCAAGCTATAGACTAGGCTTCCATAGGCCAAGCTACGAGTACTATGTTTGTTGTATAATATATTCGATAACATATATTTGGCTTGATGCGGTTGTTTAACTTGTTTATCTATGGTGCATTTTTTGTTATTTTTTATGTACTTAATTTATATGCTGGTGTTGATGTGTATATTGTTATGTCATATTAGATATGTTCATCTAATGTGCTCACATATATATGTACATGTGATATCAGTTATTTGACATGATATTATATTAATTTGAGGATGTGTGTGGTGTTGATGTTAGATTATAATTCTTGTGCTTTGATAGATGTGATCACAATGATGATGCCCAGTTAGATTATTATATTTGTGCGCTAGATAATGACATTTATATGTGCTAGAGGTGTATATAATTAGATGATGGTAATGAATTTGGATGTGTATCTATAAGATATTTATGTTTGTTAGATGGTTATCATAAAGATGTTTATTTTTATGAAACAATAAAAATAACCATTTAGTTTTCCTTAAGGCAAGTTTAGCTTTATTAAGGGCTGAAATCAGCAAGGTCAGAAAATCCCTGAATTTTCTCTCTCATAATCTTATGGGTTTGCATTTATAACTTGCGAATTTATTTTCCTCCTTTATTTGGGCAAGAATCGATGCTTGTTTGGCCTTAAAATCCCTGTGGTTTGAGGAAATTTGAAAGAAGAAATAGTCTTTGAAGTTTCAAAAATTAGCACTAAAATCTTTTGTAGTTTTCCACAACCGGGTCTCGGCTGACTAGAAGTCTGGGCTCAAAGATTGGCTGGTTTCTAATTTTCTCCCACTGGTTGAGGTTAATATTAGTTTTGTAATCTCTAGTGCAGAGGCCAGCTCCTCTGGCCCCCTCAATCTGCCTCGATCTTCTGTTCCTCTTCATTCCAACATTACTGAGAAGGGTGAACATTCTGATCTTTGCAGAACCAAGGATTGAAGGGATCGTTCTCCCCTTAACTCTAGTATACCTTTGCATGAGGATAGGGTAAATTCGGGGCTGAATTTAAGGCTGCTGGATTTGGTTAATGAACTGCAAGGCAACGCAGTTTGTTGTTTGTCTTCAACATGAGATGGTGAGTCGCCAGCATCCCTAGCTAGATATCCAGCACTGGATTCCTCCCTCAGCATTTCTCATCCAAAGGGTGCATTGAATCTATCAATTCACCAGGTTGTGTTCAATCCTATGGAGAACGGTGGCACTTTACCTCTGCTTGAAGATGGAATTCATCTAGGTGTATCGGTTCCGATTGAAGGTTTGCAGGATAACGGTGTTTGCAGGTATTTCTCTAAACACGAAAGTGATTTACTGCATCCACTACTGGATGTCCAGCAACTGATTCGTCCCTCTGCGTTTCTCATCGGGATAGTGTTTCGATTCCTAATTTCCACAAGTCCTCTATCAATCCAATTCCAAGCTATGGCTTGGCTCCGGTCCTGGGTAAGATGAGTCCAATCTGCTTCGATGGTAAGGACTCTATCCTCCCCCTGCATTATTCTCTTAATAAATCTTTAATCGTTTGTAATAATAATAATATTAATAAAGATGTGATTATTAATATTATTAATAATATAATTATAAATATTAATCATAATATAAATAATATTAATATTAATTCTTGCTATAATGAGAATAATGATACTATTATTAATAATAATTATTATTATAATTATAATATCAATAATAATAATAACAAGAATAATGATGTTAATAATAAGAAGAAAGGTATTAATAATAATAATAAGTTAGACTCGCATATAAGCAATAATTCTAAGAAGATTCATAGTATAAATGATATTAATCCTCCACCTCCATCTCATTTTAATAATAAGGTTATCAATTTATCTAGTTTCTCCTTTCACCATCTATTTTTAAAGTTTTAGGCAAAGGTTTAAACTTTGCCTTGGCCCCTAAGAAGATCCTTGTCGATGACATTATTTGTGACATAGAATTTGGGATTCGTGGTTTACCTGATAGTGTTAAAAACACTATTAGGTAGGATTGTGCTATGGTCTTAAGGAAAGCTAAGCATCCTAAAAGCAACCTTAGCAGGGATGAATTTTAAGCCCTAAGATCCTTAAATCAGAACAACGATATTGTTGTTCTAAAAGCTGACAAAGGGGGGGCTACTGTCATTCTTAACAAGGAAGACTATCGCAGTAAGATGTTGGATCATCTTCATAATAGTGGAAGCTATAAGAAGCTTCCCAAAAACCCGCTAAAGAAGATTTCCAAGAATGTGGCCCTTGCCATTAGATCCTGTAACTCAGTGAGTCCCCTACAACATAAACTCATTAAGAGCAATCCTATCATGCCTAGGATTTATGGGCTCCCTAAAATTCATAAGGAAGGAGCTCCCCTTAGGCCCATTGTTAGCACCATTGGAGGTCTTACCTATCTTCTTGCTAAGTTTCTTGCCTTAAAGCTTAAACCCTTAGTTGGTCATACAAAATTCTTCATTAAAGACTCTGCTTCCTTTATTGAGGAACTCAAGGACTTTAAGTTGGACTCTGGAGACATTCTTGTCAGTTTTGATGTTGTTTCCCTATATACTTGCATCCCTATAAATGCGGCCATGGAAGTGATCAACCGTCTAACGGATCCTGATACCGCTCGGTTAGTGGATATCTGCCTCACTTCGACCTTTTTCAGTTTTGAAGGTGAGTTCTTTGAGCAAACTTGTGGAGTTTCCATGGGCTCACCCCTATCCCCTGTTGTTGCAAATCTTTTTATGGAGGATTTTGAATCCAAGGCTCTTAACTCAGCCCGCCTCCTACCTAAACTTTGGAAGAGATATGTAGATGACACTAATGTCATCTGGTCTCATGGCCAAGAAGAGTTAGATCTCTTCTTCAATCATCTCAATAGTCAATCCTCAGAAATTAAGTTCACCAAGGAACAAGAAGTTGATGATTGCCTCCCTTTCCTTGATATTATTATTTCAAGGAATAGTGATGGTTCCCTCTCCCACCGAGTGTTTCGTAAGAAAACTCATACGGAGAAATATCTTCATGCTAGTTCCCACCATTTACCGGCTCAGAAATTGGGGGTGCTCAACACCCTTGCTACTCGTGCCTTAAGGATCTCTGGTTAAAAGAGCTTCAAGGAGGGAAATCCCATCTCCTAAATGTATTTATTGAAAACAGTTATAGTAGATACCTGGGACAGAAGGCTTTCCTCAAAGCGGCCAAGATCATTAACTAAAAAAGAACCAAAGGAATGGATTCGAGGTGTCCATCTTCCGCTTGTTCAGGGGAGCACTGATAGAATTGCGAGGATTCTTAGGAAACATAATGTCCCCTCGTCCTTTAGACCCCTTAACACCATTTGTAAGTCCCTCAAATATGTTAAGGATCCTATCAACCCGAAGGACATGAAAGGGGTTTATATAATTGCCTGTTCCTGTGGGACCCCCTATATTGGTGAGACAGGTCGCTACATTAATCCAAGGATTAGTGAGCACGCAGTTGACCTTAAGCATAGAAGAACCAAGTCTTCTGCATTAGCAGAGCACGTGGAGAAAACCAATCATCATGTCTGTATCGAGGAGGCTAGTGTTATTGCTAAAGTTTCGTATTTCCATCATCGGAAATTTAGGGAGGCCCTTGAGATTGAAAAAAGGCCGATCAATCTCAATAGAGAGGATGGCTAGAAGATCAGTAGTTGTTGGGTCCCAACCCTCTCCTCCTAGTTGTTTTTTTCCTCCCCTCCCTAGGTTTAGCTTGATCTTCTTTTTTTTTTTTTTCTTTTTTAGTAAATTCCCCTTACTTCCCTTTTCCTGTGGCCTTTATTCTTTAAGGCGGGGTTGTTAATATTTGAGGTATTTTAGTAGCAATTAATTTATGCTATTAGGTTTATTCTAATAATTTTAATTAACAATAAAAATAATCT